>APFE031370170.1:17724-30908 GCA_000404065.3 Pinus taeda | reverse complement strand
TTACAAATAAATATAAAATTAAATTTTAGAAGTTTTAGTTAAATTTTTAATATGGTAAGAATTTGTTGGAATCACTAATTTCATCTATGAACTCTACACATGGAGTCCTCCAAGGGATTATGTATTCAAAAACATATTTTAAACAATATCGACAAATATTGTTTAGTCGGATTCATGCCAAAATCTCCAAAAGCTTGGACAACGCCATTATTTATTATTGAGAGGAAAAAATTCCAAAATTTATGATCAAACAATATTTTTCTAAATCAATCACCATATAAAGCAATTTACTAAATATTTTTCCAATGGCATTCATTTGCGCCCATGTTGAAGGTTTCCTTTTCACCATGTGAAATTCCCAATAATATTCAAAGCGTAGTTCATAAGAGGTGGCCTAATCTAGTGTTCCACATAGGGTCTCAGAAGATGTCATAACTCAAACAAATCTAAGCTACTATCAATGTCATTTCACAGAACTGGTTTAATCTAATGAAGTGAAAGATTTGTTGACCTTTACCCACCTTCGCTAGAATTAACATAATGTATCAAATTTATATACATTATCTAGTGAAACCATAGCATATATTATTTTACTGTCATTGAGAGGTCCCAACGTTAATCCCTGCAAAACAATTGTGAGATTTTTTCTTTGCCACTATGCAAAGCATTAGATAAATTTTGAGGTCTAAAAAAGGGCCTCCTAAGGAATATTATAAAATAATAGTAGAAATAATAAAATAAGATTAGATTATTACATCATCAAATTTTAGAAGGAAGAAAAGTAAAACTACTTTTTCAACTCATATTTTCAACTTATCTTTGTATGATTTTCCTCAAATCTCGAGCAGGAGCACTCATTAGATGCAAAATTTAATTACACATTGAATAAGTACCCATATTACATACTTTTCGATGGACCCTACTAAACAAAAAATGAGAAATACATGAAAACATGATTACAATCATGTTTTTTCATGCATTTTTCATTTTTTCATGTAGCAGGGTCCATCGAAAGTATGCAACATGGGTACTCATTAGACGAGGAATTAAATTTTGCACCCAAAAAGTGCTCCCTCTTCAAATTTGAGTAGAAGTGTAGGGAGATAAGTTGAAAAAATAGTTTTTTTATTTCTTTATTTTTTAATATTTTTACTTTTTTACTCCAAAAATGGTGAATCATTCACCATGGTTGAAATCATCATTTTTGAATCCTATTGGTTTTTATAAACTTGATTTTGGTTATACATTTTTATTTTGAGGCTCATTTTTTACCTCAAAATTTCTCTAATGAGGTGTTGGAGAGTGGCTTCCTACTTCTACACATGTTTTGCATTACTCCAAAGTCATCATCTTCATAGATTCATTATTTTGGGGGGGCCAATATAACATACAATTAATTGAATGAGTATTTTCTTCTTATCATTTTTTTAAATATACTTACAACATATACCTAGTCTCTAATGGTAAGTCTTCACACCAACACAAGCAAAGGACCTGGTAAATTACAAATGGAAAACCATGTAAATGAAGATTTTAACAACTTTGTTCTAACCATCACCTATCTATCTTTTTACCTATGCCTTTACTTATCAATATTTTGATCCCTTCACCAGCCTACTACACAACTTGGGTGATTTCTATGGTGAATTCCATGATTCATGCAAAGCTTGCTTCTTAGTTGGAAAAAGTTAATTCTAGATGTCAATGGAATTACCCATGTCATGGTGAAAAAAAAAGGAAGTTAGAGCCTCTTATTTCAAACCCACGGTTAAGATTCCCAAGCACCCCTCATGATCATACACATGCCCTTTGTTATTTTTGGCCTTTTTTTTTCTTTCAAACATTTTGGTACTTTTCAATATTCATCTCTATCCTACAATCACCATAGCTTTTAAGATTTTATCCTCGTCTCTTAGAGGTCAAAGTGCTCACCCTCACCTCTTTAAAATTGATGCCATGTAGGTAGAGAAAACCACATATCACAATGAGAATGGAGATTTAAACTCACCATAACTTAGCTTCTTTTCTTTCATTTCCTTAATCATTTACAACATTTTGATCCATAAATTCCTATTAGGCAATATGCATCATTTTTCATCATTTTCTTTCTACTTTAAGACATTACCTCTAATTTTGGACTACATTGGCGACATATGAGTTTATCTTATTTTTATGTAATCTTTTAGTGTTTGTAGAATGGATAACTCTACCACTAATCACCTTTGGCAATTTTGGTTGAGCCCGTGTTTTTAGAGCGGTTAATGAGCTAATTGGAAATTTCTCATCTATTGGTGTTATTTTGTATCAGTTGTTATGGATTGTTTAAGCCAACCTAAATGGTGAGTTCCAAATGTTGAGAGTTTTTAGGGGTTTGTCTCTTTTAAGGCTTCCTAATAACACATGATTATAATGCATTTGTTGCTAATATTCTAGACTTGAACTTTGTCTTTTAAAATGAAACTCATGCATATTAAGTCGTGCATCTATATGAATTTTAGTTGCATTATAGTATATTTTAATATATTGGTTGGATTGTGGTTAATAGATAGCTCAAATTTTTATTTTTAGGAGATTGACTTAGCTTTGCTGGAAAGAAAGGAGATTTTCTACTAAAAAAATTTATGGATAGGTTTGTAAGAGATTAAGTCCTTCAACATTTTAGTATATTTTATTAGAACCTTGCTATTTATTTTGTTCTAGTTAGGAACTCTTATGTAGAATGAGATGTTAATTTATTATTGTAGTCTTTAGTTTATGATAATTTTTATGCTATAATATAGCTTCTATTCAATTTTTGACTTGGAGATTTATTCTTGTCTAGGGTGGCTTAATTAAAGAGAATAATTTTTTATGGCTTAAGTTAATGCTAATTTTTTTAGTGGAAAAAATTATTTCTATTATATATTTGTAGTTCCTACTTACCTAGAAAACATAGAACTAAAATACATATATGATCTTATATTTCAATGAATAGACTTGACAAATCAAATGGGATATATTTTATTTTCATTAAAATAATTGTATTGTTTAAGGTTTTATTGTTTAAATAATATTCATGGTAAATGAGAAACTAATAAAATATTAACTCTTTTGGACCTTATTTGAATAAGAGGTGATATGAGATTCAATCTTGGAAATGTTCTTTCTATTACTTATTAGATTGACATGTAGAAATTCCCACTGTAGAATCACCTGATAATGCAATATACTAAAGCAAAATACTTGATCTACTTCTACAAACAAACTTGTGGAAGCTTAATCAATTATGAGCAAGATCAAATAAAACATATATAACAAAGAATGAGAAAGAAATCACACATGAACGCAGAAGAATACTCTGGGGAAAGCCTCAGCTAAAAACCGTGATCTCTATATTATCATACAAGTGGAAATATCTTCGAATTACACAAATCTTTAGCTCACAAGCTATCCAGCTCTCAGTACAATCCCTCAATACAGCTCACAGACTGAATAGACACAACATATGCCTTCCCTCATCCCTCCAAGCCTCCTATGTACTTGCGCAGTTTTTCCTGGGGTCCAATGTTGCCACTTGTGTGAAGTCTGGCCTCATACAACTCACTAAACTTAGAAATAACTGTGAAATCCTCAAGGAATGAATTCCTTCTGCATGCAAGAGATATCCTCAATGGAATATTGTAGCAATTGATAGTACATTGTCCCACCATCTGATCTCAACTGGGTCTCTGACTGAATTAACATGCATGAGCTATTTATGAGAGAATATTCAGTTATCTGAAGTGCAGCAAGCACATGCATGCATGCATTAACTAATTGAACTCACAATTAATTCCACAAACTGTTGGAACTAATCTAACTGGACTTAACTTAGTTAACTGAGCTAATTAATTACAACTCAAAGTACAACTCATCCTCATCTCCTTAACTAAGGGATAAATTCCTTAATCAATGGAGAAACTATTGCATGTCTTCACATAGAGTTCATGTTTGATTTTCTCCAACCAATTAACTCAGGATGAATTAATTAATTATTTTTCAAACAACTGCTAAGAACAAATTTGAATTTTAATTCTCAATTTTAGTTCAGGGACTAACTAAAATTGGAATGTATCCCGCCATGCTATTTTTAGCACTTCTATATTTAGCATTTCTTGTTGCTATTTCAAAACTCCCTCTCGACAAGAAAGGGATTATTAGTCACCCCAGTCCTGTCTCTGTGGAACTCGAATTTTCATTTTGCCAATGCCTTAGTCTAAATATCTACATCCTGCTCCTCGATCGAAATATACAGCAACAACATTATCCTCTTCACCACACAGTCTTGAAGATGATGGTACCGGATATCAATGTGCTTGGAGCTCTCATGAAATACTGGAATCTCAAAGAGCTTGATACAACTCTGATTATCGCAATAGATCATTGTTGGATCTATCCTCTG
This sequence comes from Pinus taeda, assembly GCA_000404065.3. Taxonomy (NCBI): domain Eukaryota; kingdom Viridiplantae; phylum Streptophyta; class Pinopsida; order Pinales; family Pinaceae; genus Pinus; species Pinus taeda. Next base: position 26,488 of record APFE031370170.1, on the reverse strand, counting down.
ACCAAACAATCCCACTAGAATTGTCTGCATCCAAATGGCCTCGCATGCTGCCTGACTAGTAGCCATGTATTTAGCCTTTGCTGATCTAAGTGCAACTGACCTCTGTTTCCTATTGTACCAAGAAACTGCAGCTAAACCAAGGTAGAAGATTCCTCCAGAAGTGCTCTTCTGATATGATGTACTCCTTGTCCAATCAGCATCTGTGAAGCCCTGAAGATTCACTCCCTCTGTCTGTTTGTACCGTAATCCATACTGAGATGTGCCTTTGAGGTATCTCAGCACATGCTTCGCTGCCTTCCAAAATAGCTTGGTAGACTGAACCATAGCTTGACTCAACTGGTTCACCGCAAAGCACAAATCTGGTCATGTGTTCACTAGATACATCAATGAACCCACAAGATACTGATAAACAGTAGTAGCTACTACCTCACCTGAAGTAGAATCCTCCTTCCTCCAGTTACCAACTAGAGGAGTTTGCATGGGCTTGCACTTCTCCATGTGGAATAGCCTTAGTATCTCATTGGCATACTTGCCTTGAGACACAAACACTTCCCCATCCTTCTGCCACACTTCCATGCCTAGAAGGTAGTGCATGAGACCCATGTCTTTCATCTCAAACTCTCTTGCAAGGTCCTCCTTGCAAGACTTGATCAATTGATCATCACCTATCAAAATCAGATCATCAACATAAAGTACAATGATCAATGACTTACCTTCTACCATGATGTGGTAAAGGTTCGCATCTACTTCACTCTTTGTGAAGCCCAACCCGATGAAATAGTTATCGATCTTGATGTACCAAGCATGAGGTGCTTACTTCAGCCCATACAATGCTTGCTTGAGTTGGCACACATGCGACTCACGATCGAAGGTCTCAAATCCTTCTGGCTACTCAATGTACACCTCTTCTAAATTCTTACCATTGAGGAATGCAATCTTCACATCCATTTGATGGATCTTCCAACCCATCTGAGCTGATAGTGCCAACATCGATCTGATAGATGAGTACCTTGCTACAGGAGCAAAAGTCTCACCATAGTCGATCCCCTCGACCTGTGAGAAACCACGGGCAACAAACCTTGCCTTATGTTTCTCAACACTGCCATTAGCTGCCTACTTTACCTTGTAAAGCCATCAGGAACTCACCATTGACTTGTCCTTCGGTCTTGGGACAACATCCCACACACTTTTATGAATGATAGAGTCGTACTCCTCTACCATAGCATCAACCCAGACTAGTTGATGCACTGCTTCCTCGAAAGAAGAAGGTTCGGTTGCTACACACTCCCCAACGAGGGCCATGTAACCAATGTATAGCTCGGGTGATCTCCTCCTTCTGCGCTGAGAGGATGGCTACCCCACATTCTCTTGTGCATCTAGCATCAACTTGTCAGCTTCCCTTGAGCGTTTCCACCCATCTCTGGAAGACTCTGCATGAGTGGATGTCTCCACTCTCGGATCCTCTGCATGTGGCTGCTCTGCATCAGTATGAGGCTCCTCCTCCTTTGGAACCAAAAGTTCCTCCTATGCATGCAACTTGAACTCCCTCTCAAGTGATACTTGCATGGCTTTCTGCTCGTTGAACTTCAGATCTTTGTGTACCATTGTCCTCTGACACTAGTAGGCAGGAACACCCGTTAGTTGTGGGGTGTATCAATGTACCCCACAAGTATCCCCAACTCAGCTGTTGGATCTAGCTTCTTCCAGTCATCTTTAGTCACATGGAAATAAACCGATGATCCAAAGATCCTGAAGTTACTCACATCTAGTCGCTTCCCGGAAAAGGCCTCCATTGGTGTCTTCATCCCCAGTATACGGTGTGGGCTTCTGTTATGCAAGTATACTGTTGTATTGCATGCCTTAGCCCACAAATGAAGTGGTAGGCTTTGATCATGCAAAATCTCTCAAGCTGCTCCCACAATAGATCTGTTCTTCCTTTCGGCCACCCCATTTTGTTGTGGGTTATGGGGTGCCGTCAACTCCCGTTTAATTCCTTCTGCTTCACAAAAGTCCTTAAACTGTTGGGATACATATTCTCCACCATTTTCACTTCACAAGGCTCTTATTTTATTTTCATATTCTTTCTCTGCCAAGGCTTTGAACTCACAAAACCTCAAGAAGGTCTGATCCTTCTTCTGCATAAAGTAGATCCAACATCTATGAGAAAAATCATCAATAAAAATAACATAGTACCTTTGTTTAGTGGTGGAGGTTGTAGAGAATGGTCCACACACATCTATGTGAACTCGCTCCAGAATTGCTCTAGCTCTACTGTCTAGATCCAGAAAGGAAGATTTTACATACTTAACCATGGTACAACCTTTGCATGTATCCATCTGCTCCAATTTTCCCTTGGGTAGTCTAGTAGATATCTACTACATGATCTTCAAGGCCCCATGGTGATAGTGGCCCAATCTCTTATGCCATAGCTCACCAATATCTTGGCTTTGCACCAACTCATCTTTGGAACTCACAATTAGTTCCACAAACTGTTAGAACTAATCTAACTGGACTTAACTCAATTAACTGAGCTAACTAATTACAACTCAAAGTACAACTCATCCTCATCTCCTTAACTAAGGGATAAATTCCTCAATCAATGGAGAAACTATTGCATGTATTCACATAGACTTCATGTTTGAATTTCACCAACTAATTAACTCAAGATGAATTAATTAATTATTTTTCAAACAGCTACTAAGAGAAAATTCGAATTTCAATTCTCAATTTTAGTTCAGGGACTAACTAAAATTGGAATGTATCCCAAAATGCTATTTATAGCAATGCTATTTTTAGCACTTCTATATTTAGCATTTCTTGTTGCTATTTTCAACATGACAAGTATATTGTATCAAAATGAAAGATATATGCTATAAATCTAGACGGTAAACCAAGATTTCATCCTATCCCAAAATATCTTGTCCACTCCGCAATTTTATTTTTCAGTAAAATTAAAAATAAAAAACAAATACAAAGAGACAAAAGAGGTAGAACAAATAAGAATGTAAATTTGGTGCCTAATATGAGTTATTAAATATGGTGAAATCTAAGTGGTGTATCATAAGAATTTTTTTTTTTAAATATATAGTGTTATAATATTGTCTACTAAGCCTCGATGATGAAAAGAGAGTTGACATATGATTTGGTTCTTTCCTGTGGTTTATAGAAATTGAATAGCCTTAAACTAGGTTGGTTTCCCTTAGGTTGTAAGTCAATATTTGTTTTCCAATTATTTATGTCAAGCGTGTCTTTTAAGGGTCTAATCACCCTTATTTTTTGTCACTCAAGAACGATTGACATTTACCATTGTTATTTGGAAATCCCCAACCACATATACACCTAGCTTCCTATTTCTACCCCATGATTTCCTCTCCAACCAAAGACTTTCTTTCCTTTGTCCATAGACTTGTTGTTGTGTGGATGGAACTACATTTTTTAGAGATTATAGAAGATTAATAGAATATGTATTTTTAAGCATAGCTAAGGTTTGATTCTTGAATGCTAATCATCTATAACCTTGGTAATTTTCCTATTCTCATAAATAGTGGATCAACATTAATGGCTATGTACTCCAAGGCCAATGGATTATATAGAATATTCCACAACATACAATTTATTCTGGTTTGGTGGGGTTAATTGTCTATGTTCACATTCTACCTTTGAGCAATTGACTAGATAACACAGGACTTGTTGAGTTTCCCCAACAATGTTAATGAAAGAGTTCATTTACAACATTAAATGTTGATTTTTCACCCATAATTATATCAATGGTTAACCCAAGCCATTTGAGACTTTCCCCGTGTTTTTATTTCTCTTTTTAAAGTAGTTTTTAAGAATTATTATATTAAAATCCATATATTGAATATAGTTAATATTGAACATGATTTCAATATCTGCAAATAAATTTCAATCAATTCATATCACGTGTGTGGAGGCTCTTCAAATATCTAAACTATATGGAAATATATGTTTGGTAAATGTATAACCATAAACACATCCCCATTAAAATAGAATGAGATTGACGCATGAGAATATGGCTTAACAAAAGCAATCTAAAGAGCACTTTAAATTATTCAGTTCTTAAATGACAATATTTTTTGATAACTTTACTATGGATATATAGATGTAGATAGAGCAAGTTTTATATTTTATCTATAAACCATGTTATCAATATTCTACATACTCGAAGAAGATGACTTTAAAATGATGTATATTTGTCTCTTTGTGACATTAATATTAGTTGAAGATGCTTGGAATCTATCTTCCATGGGAGGGTTGAGGGTATTACATTATATTTAATTGGAGGGGAATCACCCAACAATCACATCAACATTAAATAAATTTTAGTGTGAGAAATTTTTTTTAATGTCAATTTAAACTTGAGGTATTAGAGCATTGTCAATGAATGTTTGCAAGTAAAATTATTGTGTTTGTATATTGTGGAGAGTTTAATTTGACATTTAATATGGGGCAACTCAAATTACCATCAATTATAGCACATGTGTGAGAGGGAAACAACTTATTTGATTTTTGTGCATTCTAGCCCATTGACCCCATCTCACCCATTTTTTTGCACTCTCCAGTTGAGTTGTACTAGTTACCCATGAGATATCCCAATATAAAAAAATAAACCTCCATTCCCTTTTAATCCAATAATCCTCCCACCATACACCCATTTATGATTAACTTGTCAAATCTTATTTTTTGAGGCACTAGACAAAACTGCAATCTATGAATGATTGAATAAGAAACAAATAGAGTTATTTAATGGATCCATTATTGCTTGTTCTTTATTTTTCACAAATCATCCAAAATAAACACCTCTCTTATCTTTAAGCATTCTAATCACAAAAATAATTTGATCTTTTCTTTCACCCACTTCGGAGTATGCTAGTAATGTTATATTCAATGTGTATATATAAGCCACACCATGCAAGTATGATTTTATGCCAAACATCATAGCATGTGTGTGTGTGTGTTCTCTCAATGTGATTGTTCCTCTCATCAATTTTATGAAGTCTTGTGCCTCTAAATTAAGCAACTCGTATACTTTTGTCCATAGATGGAATTTGATTGGAAAACTGTCCATCATGAGACACTTTTCTTGTCAAATACGACTAACAATTTTGCAAAACCATCAACACTCTTCCTTAAAATTATTAAAACAAGCATTGTAAATGTTAAAACTATCAACACTTTTCTTTTTTTCTTATGACTACATACAATATATATGGATAGTTAGTACATAAAATTTGTATGGAGAGTATGTATGTTAAATGTTGGATAAAGTATATATATGTTATATGGTTTTCATGTACTAAAATCTATATTTAATTTAACAATGTAATGGTATACATATAAATTATAAAGTTTTATTTCAAGATAGACAGGTTATCTTATTACATACACAATTTTTTGAGAGAATATCTCAAAGACACATTAATCAATAAGTTAAAAACTACTTGGAGAGAATTTCTCCTATCAAACTAATAAGAACTTCGTAAAATTAAAACAAACTAAATACATCAAGACCAAATATACATTATAATTACATTAGCAAACCAAGACATCCTCATATAGCAATAATCATAATGCAATTTTCCATGGGGAAAGTAGGAATTAATTATTCCAACACCCCTCCTGGAGAAGTACTTGTCTTTATATAAATCATATCAAAGCTTCATCATCATATAGTCCTTTGAAACACATGCTCCCATAGACACTAAAGAGATTCCTCATTATTAAATTCAATCTTTTGGTTCAACCAAGGACATGCTTCTTGTATACATCACCAATTTGTAGAAGACCATATGAAGAAAAAACCATCCACTATAATACATTGATACTTACTATAGTAACATTTTATTGAGTAGAAGTCCTTAAGGTACATGGTTCATTCAATTTCTTAATTAACTCCCCCAGAATGTGTGAAAAACTATGTTATCAATTCCAAGAGCTAAATATTGCAACAGATGCATCCAATCTCTACCAACACCCATCCCTCAAGTCTTACATCATTCTAACACACTTAAAAATTCATATGTAGGTTTTTGGACACAAGCCATCTCCTAGAGTCCACAACCAACCAATGGTCCACCCAAAACATAACCGTTACTAAACTCCTTTCACATGTGACCAATGTCCCCCTTGAACAAAAATGGGGTTGCATTGTGGTCTTGAGAATAATTTTTCTTACCAATTTTATGAAAATCATCCATAAGGATTATAACAATATTATTACCTTTTTAAATTGATATTGATATTTATTGAATATTTTTTTTGTTAAGTTTTCTGTGATCCTCCAAGCTTAACTTGTGGCTTGAGGAGCTGCGACCCAGGGGCATCTAAGATGTCAAAGTCACTTGAGGATTGCACCTATCTTGGGCCACACCAAAACTTAGCTGATTGGATTTTTTAGCATGTATCATCCGTGATCCGAATTGGATCCATGAAGAAAATCAAAGAACCATGACAGTGTCAGGTCAGGACAGACTTCAAAGAATTAAGAGCAACGATTAGAAACACCTCTAAACAGTGGCAATTGGCAGCCGGCGTGGAACGATGAGGACCTCGGTCAAAGCACGCTGACCGAGGCCCATGGAGACTGCGCGGGAGGCGAGACTAGCCCCTTGGAAGCTCGGATCAAGAAAAGGAGACAGTTTTTTATCGTTGGGAAAAACCCCTCGAGAAGGAGAGGCCCCAAGTGCTCGGTCACATGGGAGCCGGGAAAACCATGGGGAAAAGGCTAAAGGCTAAGGCGAGACCTGTGCTCCGAAAACTGGCGGTATTTATCGGGGGCACCCTTGGGCGGTAAGTAGATTTGGCGAAAACAGAGCGATTCCACTCAACGCCCAACGCGTGAGAAGTGGAGGAGAGAGAAAATCATCGCTCATCGCATGCTAATAGTCGAGCAAGTCAACCACACGAAATGAGCGAATGGCATCAGATCTGGGGACCCCAGATCTAACGGCTAAGAACGTGCTCGATGGGGAGACCGGATTTAACAAGGGATTAAGTCGTGATTTGTACGAATTTGAGGTCTGATTTGACAGCCAAGGTGGTGGATGACTCATTCCACGACATAACTGAGAAACCGAAATAACAAAGCAAGTTGGCGCAGTTCGCAAGAGGACAAGTGGCCACTCCCTGTGAGCCTGATGATGACGCCGAGATAGGGAACTCCAAGCGAAGCTGCAGCAGGCGATCCACAGGAGGTGGAAGGGGAATCATACAACCATGAGATCGAATGGCTTTAAAGCCATGAACAAACAAGCAGAAGACACAAAGAGGAAGAACAAAAAAAATAAGGAAACAAACGATAGAGAGAGCAAAAAGTGAAGAAGACAGTGAAGAAAAAAGCAAAAAGAAGACAGAGGGCGGAGCTAACCAAAGGTAGCGTCGAGCACCAGAGAGCTTGAGATATCCGAGCCATCCCTGAGAGGGTCTGTTAGGACTAAGCACCACATTGGGCTCCTTCCATTAAAGACTAGAGAGGTCAAAGAGATGGTAAGGCAAAGAGTCTGTGTACTCTAGTGGCTTGGGGAATCTAAGAACCACCCTGCCAAGCAAGTTTTGTTTCAGGAGACTCATAATAAGCTCCTTCATTGTAATTCTCTGCTTTAAGACACAATAAAAGAAGGCCACCACAGAAAGCTGGACCGGAGATGTAGCCCTGGAGGATAGGGTGAACTCGTTATTAAATTCTTGTGTTCTTATATTTGCTTACTGTATTTCTCTATTGTTTTCCATTTCAAGTGTATGTGTATTTGCAATATGATCGATCTATTGCCTAAATAACATAGACACACACCAGCACATGAGTCTATAATACCTTCATTTAATAATTCTTTAACTGAGATCACTCATAGGGTGAGTTTCAAATCAAGTGGTATCATAGCTTTAGGTTGTAAGGTTAGACAAGCTTGTGTTGGTTTAGTTGTTGAATGCTCACTAGATCAAAGCTCAAATTAGGAGAAGGAGAGTTGGTCGAAACTAATCCTGAAATTGGGACGGTCTATCCTCGGAAGACAATGTCAGAGGAAGGTTCTGTGGGACCAGACCCTCAATTCATAGAAAGTTTCTTAGCTATAAAGTCCATGGTAGAAGAGATATATAGGGACTTTAGAAAGCATAAGGATGAAGATTCATTAGGTTCTAAACAAGACAAAGAAGAATATGAGTCTCACTTCCATGACCACTCAAAAGAAAAAGGGAAAGAGGAAAACTTTCTCACACCTCCTAATAGCCCTGTGCATAACAAGAAAGCATCTTTGATCAAGCTAGATGTTAAATTTGACTTACCTATATAAGATGGAGAGCTAAATGCTGAAAACTTGGACAATTGGATTAGAAAAATTGATGTTTATTTCAAAGTACAGAACATCGACTCAGACAAGAGAAAAATTCAGCTGGCAAGCCTACGCCTAGTAGGCACTGCCTTGGTTTGGTGGGAAGGCAAAACCCAAGCTGACATGAAAAGACATGCAACAAGCTATGATGAGTTGGCAAACTCTTCAGTAGTTGAAAGGGAAAAGTGTGCAAGGGTACACACAAGAATTTAGAAAGAGAGCCTTGATTCTAGGAATCTCATTAGACTCACCAGAGACTCTTTTGAAGTACATTTGTGGTCTACACAGCTACATGAGGCTTAAAATTCTCATGTTCAATCCCACTAGTATAGATGAGGTATATGTACAAGCTACTCATCTAGAAGCTAGAGGAAAGAATGGAAATCCAGAAGTTGGGGGACCATCCCAACCCACTG
>APFE031370170.1:2416-14878 GCA_000404065.3 Pinus taeda | reverse complement strand
TTTTGTCTTTGGTAAAGATACCACAGTTGATGGACACAGTGATGTGGACAAGGCAACTAGGTTCATTGAACAGATCTAGGAGATCCACCAAGCAGTACAGGAACAACTGGAAAAGAGCCAAGTCAAATACAAGGCTAGGCATGACAAGCATCGGATGGAGCATAGTTTCCAAGTTGGTGACTAGGTTTGGCTGTATATCAGCAAGGAAAAGATGCAAGGTGAAGGTAAAAAAACTAAAGTCTATCAAGTATGGACCCTTCAAAATACTTGAGAAGATTGGTGGAAATGCTTTTCGCCTTGATCTACCAGCTTACATGCAGATCTACTCAGTCGTAAATGTAGACTGCTTGAGATTGTTTGAATCTTCAATAATTGAGGATCCTGAACAGCAGAGTCAATTACTTTCTATTGACGACCTGTTACTTGAATATCTTAATGAATTGCAAGAAGACACAGTGCTGGACAGGAAGGTGAGGACAACGCGCAGAGGAGATGTTGAGTACCTCATAATTGGGCTTAAAGGTTCAAAGCCAAGCAGTGAAAAATGGATTGAGATTGGCCAAGTGAGACAACAGTACCATCACTTAGTCGATGCTTGAAAAACCAACTTTTGGTGGTCCAAAAGCTTTTTAGTGGGAAGGTCGTGATCCGAATTGGATCCATGAAGAAAATAAAAGAACCATGACTGTGTCAGGTCAGGACAAACTTCAAAGAATTAAGAGCACCAATCAAAAACACCTCTAAATAGTGGCAATTGGCAGCCAGCGTGGAATGACGAGGACCTCGTTCAAAGCGCACTGACCGAGGCCCATGGAGACTACGCGGGAGGCGAAACTAGCCCTTGGGAAGCTCGAATTGGGAAAAGGAGGTATTTTTTGATGGGCGATTAGTGCTTAGCTAGGAAAAACCCCTCAATAAGGAGAGGCCCTGAGCGCTCGGTCACATGGGAGCTAGGAAATCCATGGGGAAAATGCTAAAGGCTAAGGTGGGACCCGCGGTCTGAAAACTGGCGATAGTTATTGGGGGCACCCTTGGGCAATAAGCAGATTTGGTGAAAACAGAGCGATTCCACTCAGCACCCGATGCGTGGCAAGTGGAGGAGAGAGAAAACCCCCGCTCATCATGTGCTAACAGTCGAGCAAGTCACTCGTGCGGAATGAGCGAATGGCGTCAAATTTGGGGCCCCAGATCTAACGACGGAGAACGCGCCTAATGGGGAGACCAGATTTAACAAGGGATTAAGCCGTGATTTGTAAGAATTTGAGGTCCGATTTGGCCGCCAAGGTGGCGGATGACTCATTCCATGACGTAACTGAGAAACCGAACCGACGAAGCAAGCTGGCGCAGTTCACAAGAGGACAAGTGGCCACTCCCTGTGAGCCTGATGATGACACCAAGACAGGGAACTCCAAGCGAAGCTGTACCAGGTGATCCGCCGGAGGTGGAAGGGGAATTGAACAACATGAGATCGAATGGCTTTAAAGCCATGAACAGACAAGAAGAAGACACAGAGAGGAAGAACAACAAAAAGAAGGAAACAAACGATAGAGAGAGAAAAAAGTGAAAGAACACAGTGAAGCAAAAAGCAGAAAGATAGAGGGCCAAGCTGACCAAAGGCAACGTCGAGCACCAGAGAGCTTGAGAGATCCAAGCCATCCCAAAGAGGGTCTGTCAGGACTGAGCACCACATTGGGCTCCTTCCATTAAAGACCAGAGAGGTCAAAGAGCTGGTAAGGCAAAGAGTCTATGTACTCTAGTGGCTTGGGGAATCCAAGAACCACCCTGCTAAGCAAGTTCTATTTCAGGAGACTCATACTAAGCTCCTTCATTGTAATTCTTTGCTTTAAGAGACAATAAAAGAAGGCCAACACTGAAAGTTGGACCGGAGATGTATGCCTGGACGATAGGGTGAACTCCTTATTAAATTCTTGTGTTCTTATATTTTCTTACTGTATTTCTCTACTGTTTTCCATTTCAAGAGTCTATGTATTTGCAATCTAATCGATTCATTGCCTAAATAACATAGACACACACCAGCACATGAGTCTGTAATACCTTCATGTAATAATTCTTTAATTGAGATCACTCATAGGGTGAGTTTCAGATCACTCCCCTAGCATAGGGCACAACCATCCCCCTTGAGGTTTGATCCTGGGTAGCCTTACTGACAAGGCCCATCCTCAACTGGTTGTGCTAGTGGGACTTGACAGTATTTATTACATTTTTATTTCATAAATAATTGATATTTATTTACATCAAGTTTTGGTTCAAACTATTATTTAATTTTATATGATTGATAATGAATGGTTTAGTTAGATAACTTAACTTCAAGTGATGATTGACCACTTTAATCTACTTGAATGTGCTTATGATTTATCTCATGCACACTACTTAGTTTAGGTAGGGAATATGAACTTGTATTTTGGTAGTCTCGAACTCTCTATTGTGGAGCTACAAATTTAAGGGTCCTCACCCTTCAATAACTTGTGGGTAAATTTTGGTAGGAAAGTGACTATGCTCATGGATTGTTTCTAAATGTTTAATTATTCAACAAAAGGTTACACCATATCAAATTCTTGACCGAAAATACAATGTAGTAGTTTCCTCTCTAATTACATTTGTATAATTACCAGCTCGAAGTAAATCCATCATCTACTTCTCTTCCATAATAACTTGTCTCATTAAAGTACACATTAGAGGTTCAATAGAGATTATAATTGGATTGACATCAATGAAATCCTATGCTTTGCTTGTGGTCATGGAGGAGAAATATCAATGCCATATATTGTGATATAGTTTCGATTGGCCTCTATTGAAAGCTTGGATTTTTCCATACCTACATTTCCTTTTCTCTTCCTTCAATGAAATTTTCAATAGCTACTCTTTCCTTGAAGAAATTCTTGATTGATTACATTTATCACCCAATTTCACATAGAATTCTAATAAGAAAAATACAAAAATATACATTTGTTGGCAGTGCATTTTGCACCGAGGAGATCCCCTAACTTTTGGTGATAAATTTTGGCCTGTCAACAACCTTCTAATTGTAAATTATCATAAAAATTATATCTTCTTGTATTTTTTCATAGGAGATATTGTGAAAATTGTAGACACGATATTTTTTCAAAGATAATTAGGGGGGGCTTTTTTATTTTTGTATTTTATCTCATAGAAATGTGTCTGTGCACTTAACACAATGGGTAAAAGATGAAAGTTGTACATACCTAACTAAGGCTCTGAGACCCATATCAAGGCCTTCAGACCCATACCTAATGATTAAAACCTTACGTGGGTATTGAAAACTTTCTTAGAGGTTAAGGATACCCTTTATAGCTAATATCTAGTGCTTCCAGTCAATACTCATTTCTCTAGATGTCTCAAAGCTTTCTTTACAACATAAGCTATGGCCTTCTTCCCTAGTGTGTTTCTAGTGGCATTGGCATCCCTTTTGGACCTAGCTGGATAGAAGTTTCCTTTAATGCATAATCTTCATGTTTCCTCCCCTAACCATGTCCAAGGCCCTAAGGCCCATATCTTATGCATAAAATTGCTAGTCGTACTTATATACCTAGTAAGAGGAAAATGCTTCCCTTGACAGGTCATTTATCTTGGTTCAAAGTGTTATTCTTAACACCAAAAGCCTATAATCTTCCTTTACAGAATAACTCTTAAGTTTGTTCCCCTAAACATATTTAATTTCTAGAGGTTCATACTTAATGTTCAAAAGCTCATAATTCTAACTCTCCTTGTCTAGAGTCCAAGGGTACCCTCTAAAGGCCCTTTTATGGGGGTCAACATGTCGTTGATGGTCATAAATGCCTAAAATATTCCTTCAGGACCTAAGGCTTGGGTTTCCTCTCTCAATCATGTTCAATGATAAAACACCCATATCTAGCACTTAAAATCTCTTAATGATGATGATATGTGCACTTAAAGGCCATTTATACCTTTGAGAGGTTATTTATAATTGTTTGATATTTCATTCATGACCCTTGAACTTTAGAAGTTATCTAATATCTTAGTAGGTTAGGTGTGGTGATTTGAGACATGATGTTTGGTGCTACATGCCTAAAGAATTTAAAATTTAGTTAAGGCTTGGATTCCCCACCTCAATTATATCAAGGCCTTATGACCCATAGCCTAACATTCATATTTCCTCCTGTGACCATGTCCAAGGCCTCAAGACCCATACATGATACTAAAAAATGTTAGTTGTTACTATATACTTAGTTAGATACCCTCAATAGGTCATTTGTGGTGGTTAAAATTGTTAACCCAAAAGCTTATAAGCTTCCTTTAGGGCCCATCTATTAAGAATGGTGTAACATCCCATTGGCATCCCCCTTTGCATCTTATTAGAATACCCTTAGTGTCCTAATTACATTATTGTAGCATCTACTTAGAATCCTATTCACGATACTTAAGCCTTAGCATAGAGCATGTTCTTGTTAATCCTACTTCTAAATACATTTGCAAGTATAATTTTTAATAGCCTTAATCATTTTCAAAATAGATTATGTGCTTCACTAGGAAAAATTGAGATTTGTAATTTTAAAAAGTAAATATGTTTCGGGTGAAAGCATGACATTGGGTTACACTTTTTGGCGAAATAGGGCACATTTGGGTGGAAAAAAAATGGCACGATCGAGCCATTTAAGTGCTCGATCGAGCATTTCTTAAGTGCTCAATTGAGCTCCTTGGGCGCCAAAAAGGTAGCTCGATCAAGGGTTAAAAACCAACCCTTGATCGAGCTATAATTCTTGATCATTTTTTAAGTGCTCAATCGAGCTCCTTAGGTGCTAAAAAGGTAGCTTTATCAAGGGTTAAAAACTAACCCTTGTTTGAGCTATAACACTCGATCGAGCTTTAAATCAATATCATCAACCACCTCGCCAATGTCCCAAAGGCTAATACGAAAGTAGGCATTCTATCCTTTGTCATTTTTTTTTGCAAAATTAAACAAATTAACTAAAAAAAACAACCATGTACAAAAACCATGAAAACCAAATAATTAAAAAAAAAAGCATATAAAAACCACGAAAACCACAAAAAACCCCTTCAACAAAAACTTAGAAAATCACAAAATCAACCAAGAAAACCATAAAAATAACCCTTCCAAACAACTTAGAAAGCCATAAAACCAACATAGAAAACCATTAAAAAAAATAAAAAAAAAATAAATTAAATGAATATAAAATAAAATAAATTAAAAATTAAAAAAAAAAAAAATTTAAAAAAAAAAAAAAAAAAAATCGCTTCAAAGCACCTTGAAAAACCTTGAAACTATTAAAAAAACTATAATTTAGGTTTTAAATTTGTTTCTTACTTACAATGTTTTTTTATTATATGCATGTTTATTTTGAATGGTAAAAACATTTTTTTTCTAATTACTTTGGGTTTTAAAGGTTTTTTTAGGAATTTTGTGATTTTTTTTAAATTTTTTTTAAATGCATTTTAAATTTCTAGCAAATTTGACTAATAATATACCCCAAAAATTCCAAAACATAAAACAACCAAACTATAACCAATAAATAAGTAAATTAGGAGCTTGGTATTGACATGATGAATATGGTTGCTCATAGTGAACCTCTATTTATAAAAAAAAAGAATAATAAATAGAGTAAGATTCTAGTTTTAAAAATTATAATTAATAAATAATATAATAATATAGTTCCACTTGAGCTTGTGATGATTATCAATTCCTAGGTACTTGTAAGAAAACACTTCCTCCAAGTGACTATTGTCATACATAAAATTAGCGTAAGTGTCCTTCTTGGATTTGATAATCATAACTTTTATTTTGTGGGTGTTGACAGTCATACCCATGGTAGAGCAGAAATCCTTAAGAAGTCTAAGTTGCTTATCAAGATCAGATGGGCACCTTGCAAAAAGAACAATATCGTCAACATAGAGAAGAAAAGTGATGACTATCCCAGCTAAGATCATGCCAGCACAGCCTGCTTTCTCTAAACAACCTTCTAGCTTATATATAATATCTAACTATATAGCATAACATATAATTATATTTAACTATAACATAATTACATAGTTATATATTATAATTCCAATATAAAATATCTAACATAACATATAGTTTACAACATATTTAACTTAACATAATATATAATATGTATATCATATCCATAACTAATTATATACTTATCATATATATCATATATAATATATAAATAGTATAATATAAACTAATTTTATAGTTATAATAAAATATATACATAACTAAGTTATAATTAGCATAAAGATATATATATCAATTGTCATTATGAACATAATCATAAACATAAATTATATATTACTAATATATAATATACTTAATTTATACTATTATTCTTAACATAGAATTTTATAATATTAACATGTAATAATTAAATTATTTAACCTAACATACATATATTAACATAATTATACTAATTTTCTAACTAGTAACAATCTAACTAATTTATATAAATATATATATTTTACTAATTTATAAAATTTTAACATATCTATATAATATATATGTTTGTGTTGTGTGTATATGTTTTATATTAATTCATATCTAATGTGTAAATGTTATAGTTATGTGCAGACCATATCTCAAGTAACTAGGACATTTACATATTATATATATATTTAGGTATGATATATAAATTATTAATACATTATATATATTATATTCGTAAATGTCATAGTTATTGAATATGGTGTCAAATAAACTATAACATGTATACAATAGTAAATAATATAAAACATAACACATATATATATGTATGTGATATGTTATAATTTTATAAATTAGTTAAATATATATATTTATATTTAAATAGTTATATAGTTACATAGTTAGGAAATAGTTATAATTATGTTATATATGTATGTTATATATATATAAGTTTATGTTTTAATAATGCAACATTGATAGATACATTAAATTTATTATGAAAAGTGCATTTGGCTTAGTGAATAAAAACATTTAGACTCTTTTCTATTTTGTACCATATTGTTTCATTATTTAGTGCGTTGTAAAAGAAACAATATATTCATGTACTTGCACCTAGTACATGTCACATGTCAAAGTCAAACATTAAGAACTTAAAGTCTATTGTACTATTTGTGTTTTGTAAATAGGTTTATTTCAATTTTTTACATATATATTTACATATTTATGCGCTACAAATAAAATGAATTATTTAGAAACGAGAAAAAATGGGTGAAGACATGAAGATTGGTTACACTTTTGGGCCAAATGTGGTGATGCAATTTCAAGTTTTTCCTTTTTTATCAAATTGCACCCCTCAAAATTCATATAAGAATTATGAATTTTGATTTAGAGTAAATATAAAATATGTAGAGAATTATGTTATTGGCCTAATGATATTTTTTACAAAAAAATTAGTGTTGTATAATCTCTCAATTTTCAATTAAATGCAATATGTGTCCTTGTAAATTTTCATAAAACTTAAGAGGTATGCATGTGTTCACGTAACATAACTTAGTCTAAAATGCGTAATTTAAAAAATATATATATATGAGAATGATCTACACGGAGAGAACTAAGCTTTTCATATTAAAAATTAATTTTTTTATTAAAAAATATATTTTTTGAATTTTTTGAATTTTGGTGAAATAATATTTCAATTGCATTTTGGAGACACGTATTCACATAAGAATTTTCTCAACTCTTTAAATAATTTGAAAAAAAAGAGTACCATTTTGAAGAGGACTCCTAAATGAAGATAGTGGTATTTTTTGAAATTTTTACGCTTTGTATATTTTATGTTATTGATTTTTTATTCAACCCCTATGAAACTATCTAATCAAGTGTTATGTTTAAAAGAATTTAGATGAAAAATATTGTATGAATTCGAAAGTGTCAAATTCAAAATGCACTTGGATAGACTATTTTTTCACGAATCCAACGTGATCAACTCCACCACTTAAGGACAAATTCTACCCTAAATTTGATAGCGTACAAAATGGGGTTGTAGAGAAATCTGCAAAAGAGGTGTTGAAATTGTAATTTTTAGGACTTCAAGAGCTCGATCGAGCACTTAAGTTAAAAATTCAAATTTCTCGATCACACGTTAAAGTAACCCTTGATTGAACGACATACATGGTTAACCAACAACTCGATCGAGCTCAAAAGCTCGATCGAGCCATTAAAAAGCTAACCTGTGAGCACCATTACCAACTTTTATTAATGGTATTAATGGTGAACCATACGGATCAAGGGCTCGATCGACAGTTTGTTTAAACTCTCGAACGAGCTATTTTTAAGCGCCTCAACAGCTTGATCGAGCACTCAAAAAATTATCGATCGAGCATCCGTTTTTAGCAAAACATGCCCTCATTTCGCCAAAAAGTGTAACTCAGCTCCATGCTTTGACCCAAGTGTGAAGGTAGACTTAATCACTTCTTTCAATTGTGTTTACATGGAACTCAATATTTTGGTTGATAAATTATCAAAAAATGGACTCTAAAGTTTAGGACTTCAGGCTAGATTATTCTGCTTGAGTTTAGAAATGGTTTTCTTGGTAATATTTTTTTCTTGGATTAGTTGATATGTATTATATATAATATTCTAAGGCATCTCATATACACGACCCAACTATAGGCCATCGCAATGCGAGAGGTTCTATTATATGTGGTTGGGCTCGTGATAAATCACAAAGCCCATTGAGAGTTCATGTTCCCTTCATAGATCCTATCTTTGACGTCAGACAGTGTCAGAGGCAGTGTTTTTGTGTCCGTTGATGATCATACCTCTTCTAGTGGAACTTATTTGCCTATTTTAGTTACACCTCCTACATTTTTAAATCCTCTTTAAACTTTTTGTTTATGTCTTGAAATTGTCTTAATTTTTTAAATTGACTTCAATTGATGTGTTTGAATTTAATGTATATGTTATTATGCTTCTAGTTTGTTAATTATATACATGTTAAATTATGTTTATGATCTACAAACCCCCAATAGGCTGAAGCTAAGGATCAGAATGCAGCATCAATCCCTCTGTGGGATGATGCTTCAACTCATATCACATTAGAGGATGTTATGACCTGTCATACATGGATCACAACAGAGATATTGAAGATCCCTGCTAATTCATCGACTCATCTTGCATTGTCTTTGATGCTGGATAACATCAATAGGTTGATTGAGACATACTGGAGGACGGGCCTACATAACCACATATTATAGTCCATACAAAAGATCAGGAGACATGAGGTTAGAGGCCTAGATTCTTGGGAGGTGGTGAAAGAGACCACCGAGGACATTGATGTTCGTGGGGATTTTTTCGACATCCTTCTGGATCTCCCGGCTAGACATAAAGGTCTGATTCCACTAAAATATTTTAGTAATGTTCAAGCTACCCCTTTTGTGTATGATAGATTCATTGGAGCTTGGGGCCAATTCCCCCACCATGACCAAGTCGCCATTTATTTTTCCAAGCATTTATATGCATAATTTGTGGTACATATGAGGTTAGATTACACTGATACCAGATCTTGTTATTATGGACCCATCTTTAGACGTACCTATGGGTATGAGGGGGCTCGTAAGGACCCTAGGAATGTACCACCAACTTTGAGATTATTGCCACTACTGTCTCGAAGCTTAGTATTACCGACAGAGCTAGAGGAGTTGTCACATCACGGTGATGAGACCAGGGAGACTATTGTGGATATCATGTGTACACCATTGGCTAGTGAACATGTTGCATTGGATGAAGAGTTAGGATACCACCATCATTGTCTCATGACCCGCTAGTGCCCTTATATGATGATGCATTTTTCACGAGTTTACCCATTGACCATATTTTGACATATACACGTATGTATTTTGATGCCATTCATGAGACTTGGAGGGTGCATGGTTTGCGTAACACATACTAGGTACACACACACACATATACAAAACTTTTGACTCTTATTGTCAAATTATGCATAATCATTTATATTAAAATTTCTAGTTCATATTAGATTACATTTATATTAATAAGTGCATGATAACATCTAGACACATCCCAACTACATGGATGAGCTTATGAGGTCATCTAGTGGGGAAGTTGATCAACCAGGCCATCCTTGACCAAAGCATGTTTCCATGGATTCTCCTCCACCCTATATGTTTACTAATGTTGACGAGATTCACTATGTACAACCACATGGACCAACAATTAACATAAACTTTTTTATTCCTAAGATTTCAACATTTTCTATTTTTAGGTTACACATATATGCTTACTAACTTGTAGACTAATTATAATTTGTCCTTGCCATTGTGTACACAAGCCCATATGCAAAGTGTCTTCCATGCCATTGTTATGTGGAGACATGAGTGGGATGTTGAGTTTAGACGCACTAATGATGTGCGTCCATCGATGCAGGCCCCAATCATCGAGCTACAGGTAGGTGAGCACCACACCCAAATTCATGATCAGACCTCTATCCTATCTGACATGCATTTGGACTCAACTAAGGTTAGTAGACTCATGTATATGAAATTAAAAATGTGGTTCAATATCATTTATTTCCATATTGTTTATTTTGTACAAATAATGATCTAATTAGTTTGAATTTGAATGTGTTATATTATAGTACCAGCTTATGGACACTTAATTTGCACGGAAGAACTCACATTAAAGTTCTGGTGGTACTTAGAGTGTCATAGTTTGTATATTTTTTGGCTCATTTCATAGGGCACATTCATATGTGTGATACCGACTTTGTATGTTTTCATACATGAACAATTTATGGATGTACATCATGGACATTATTTTAGTTTATGGATGCTTATTATTTCAGTTTATGGATGTTCATGTGATATTTGTAATTTGTATGTGTTTACATATGGATAGTTTATGGATAAATGAATTCACGATTTTATTTTATGGATTTGTATTAATCTTATTTATGGATGCTAATTAATTTTTGAAGTTTAGGGATCTCTTAAAATTATTTCACTAATTTAATAATTTTTCTATATACTATAATTTTTATTAGCAATATATATGTTCAATTTTGATTTCCAATTTCATAGGCTAAGAAAATAAGTATAATATTAAGTTATGATGTAAGTCACTTTGATACTTTAAATGAACT
Organism: Pinus taeda; assembly: GCA_000404065.3. Lineage (NCBI taxonomy): Eukaryota > Viridiplantae > Streptophyta > Pinopsida > Pinales > Pinaceae > Pinus > Pinus taeda. Next base: position 3,779 of record APFE031370170.1, on the reverse strand, counting down.
AAAATATATCATGTATCAATTTAATATTGAACATGGAAAGAAATTCAATCATGCTTCATATTGACTTGTAGAAAGTGTCTTTTAGTGCAATCAACATGTATGTTATTACAATTCAATTTTAAAAATAAATTGTTTGAATTATAAAGTCATCAGTATTATATATATATATATATATATATATATGAAATTTGTTGTGACCCACCCATATACCATTGCATGGAAAACTTTTTAAAATATTTCAATCAATTTGTCATGCCAAGGTTCAATTAAAAGACGCAAATAGGATTGAAATAAGTTGTATTCAATTTTAATATTAAAGATGTCATGTAAACAACAAATAGGTTTTATTCATCATTATTTATTTTGAGATTATCTACAAGAGCTTAGTCATAACATGATATAAGTCAATCATATTGAAATTTGATATATAGGTCAAAAAGCAACATGTGACAACATTTCTATAATTTATATAATGTAATCAACATTCCTAAATTTACTAGTTATCCAATTATTTCAGTCAATTCATGATGGAAATAAGTTTTATTCAATTTTTAGAAACTCAAATATGATTGAAATAAGTTATGTATTCATTTTTAAAATATGTGGAAATGTATTAGTTACAAATATAAGTTTTATTCAATTTTATTTTGTTTGAGGTTATCTATAAAAACCCAGTCATAATGCACGTCGTCAATAGCTTTTTGTGCTTACACTAAAATCAATGCACAATGTTAAACTAATTACCTTGAAATTAATGTACACCATATATCTAGTTATTTATCATTTATCAGAAATCAACATCTTCACTGAAATCAATGCATCTAATGCAAGCAATCAAATAGGATGAGAAATCAACATCTACACTAAAATCAATGCATCTAATGTAGACAATCAAATAGAATTATAAATCAAAATATACACTGAAAACAATGCATCTAATGTTGCAAGAAATCAAATAGGATTAGAAATCAACTACAATGAAATCAATGCATCCTGTGCTAGCAATCAAATAGGATTAGGAATGAAAATCTACATTGAAATCAGTGCATCTAATGAAATCTCAATCAAATAAGATTAGAAATTAACATTTTTAATGAAATGAATGCATCTAATGCAAGTAATGAAATAGAACTAGAAATCAATTTCTATGCAAAAATCAATGCATCTAATTTGCAAGAAATTAAATAGGATGAGAAATCTACATCTGTACATTGAAATCAATGCATCTAGTGCAACAAATTGTATTCCCTTTCTCTCCCCCCTCAATCTATATCGATATCTCCCTCCATATCTCCTTCTTTGGCTCTCTATCTCACCCCCCAAAAACACACACACTCTCTCTCTCTCTCTCTCTCTCTCTCTC
>APFE031370164.1:416528-439157 GCA_000404065.3 Pinus taeda | reverse complement strand
CTTTTTCTACTTTCTGAGTGCCTGATCTGAGATCTGTTACCAGAGAGGGTTGCCATCAAGGACAACACCTGTGCCATAGCTCCAAACCTGTGCCATAATGCCAACAACGGCTCCCCTCAACGTCCATATGCGGAGTCTGTGCTCCCCCACAAAGGTACTCGGTCATCTCCCTCTCAGAGTTATTCTTTTACATCCTCTTTGATTGCATCCTATCCTACTCCATCTCAGGTGAATTTGGATGTTGATTTGGATTTTGATAACCCTCCCTATCCTCATTCTTATATCGATCTATCATTTGGGCCAACTACTTTCCCCTCGATCGTAGGGGCCATGAATCTTCTGGTTAACACCTCTCTTATCCCTTCGACTTTTCCTCTCGAAATCGATTTACCCTGCCCCCCTAATCTAACCCTCATGATCTCTCCCTCCATGCCCCCACTTAAATTTACAAATTATCTGCCTCATCTCTACCCTGAAGATCCCTCCTTGGCCTCCCCTCATAACTTAATAGGAAGCAACATTGACTTCCTTCTCATTAACCTTGAGTTGGATTTAAATGCAATGACTATTCATAGGGCGGATTCCTCTTGGTCCTCCCCTCACATTAGCTCGCATTATGCTAAAAACATTATTGTTAAAAAATTCACAAAAATGGTATTCAACATTTCTGTGGACGCCTTGGGCCACAATCTAAGCTATTTCATGACTTCGCTAACCTCTTGGATGTTCCCATTATCTCCACCCCTGACTCTCGGGCACTTAGAGCTTCATTTCCCGCTTCTATGCTTCCATGATGAACATCCTCTCCATGAACATTAGGGGTTTGGGGAATCACTCTAAATAGTTGGGTATCAAGCATATTATTCAAGATACTTGTCCATTTATCTTTCTCATACAGGAAACTCTTGTTGACACTACTTGAGCCATTGTATATTTTAGGTTTATTTTCCCAGTGTGGCACATTGTTGTTGTTAGATCAACTGCTACTTCTAGTGGCTTAATCACTCTCTAGGATCCCAGTCATGCAAAATTTCAAGCTTATAGTCTTGTTGTAGGTATTCTACTATCTAGACACATTTAGGGCATTTCTAGTTGCACACATATTCTTAACATGTATCCACTATGTTGGGATGGTTCAACATTCTGGGAGAGCATCAAAGTATGCAATATTATGAATATTAAAGGATTCATTTTGGTTGTAGATCTAAATTCCATGCTCATGGTGTAAGAATCTTGGGGGACTCACATAAGAAATGATCTTCTGGCTGATAGGATCTATAATCTCTTTGCTGAGATCCATCTGGTTGACATTTGTCCCATCCCTCTCGCTTCGACATGGAACAACAAATAGACTATGGAAGCATAAGTAGGGAAACAAATCGACATATTCCTGGTTCAAGAGGATCTAATTGAAAGGTTGGGCCATCTGAAGTCATCAATATACATGAAATATATCTCAGATCATACTCCTATTATACTCAGTTGGAGGATGGAGAATGTTTGAGAGGGGATCCCTTTTAAATTTAAAAAAGTATGGCTGGTCAATTCTGAATACAACGACTTGGTATGCACTCCTTGGTATGAAATGTTAGATATTTGTGAAGAATCGACAATGAGATCCCTATTATATAAGCTGTAATTTTTTTTTAGAATTTCTATTAGGCTAGGGAGAATGTTGAATTCGAAGATCAATTATGGCCACTAAACTAGTACCCAATTATGTTTGATAATGATTCCAATGATGAACTATCCAGTCCTCTCAACTTAGAGGAAACCACACAGACTCTGGTATCCTTTGCAAAGGATAAAAGCCCATGTCTAGATGGATGGACCGTGAAATTCTTCATACATTTCTTTGAGTTGTTGGGTAAATGCCTTCTGATGATTGTGGAAGAAGCTAGAATTGAAGGAAAGATTTTGGGAGCCATCAACTTGACTTTTCTAGCTCCCATCCCACAGAAATCCTCCTCAAAAAACTTTTGGGAGTACATGCCTGTTTCTCTCTACAACATTCTATACAATCTCATATCAAATGTTATTTCCAAGCATATTAAATTGGTCTTATCCTCACACATCTCTAGAGAACAGTTTGGTTTTCTAAATAATCGCCAATTTCATGATGCGATTGCATTGGCACAAGAGTCCATGCATACTATTCACACTTGTAAGAAGGAGGTTGTGGTAATGAAAATTGACCTTCACAGGGAATTTGATAGTTTTGATTGGTCTTTTATGAGGCTCATTCTATATAAGGTTGGCCTTTGGAAGAAAAACGTGGAGTGGATCATGGACTCCATCACTTTAGCCTATTTTGCAGTGCTTATCAACGAACTTCCCTCACATTTTTTCAAAGTCGGTCATGGCCTCAGACAAGGATGCTCCCTCTCCACTCTTATTTTCTTCCTTTTCATGGATGGTATCAGTCTTAAAATCAACAAAGCTTAGTCCTGTAGTATTTTTCATGGAATTTAGATTACTAGTTTATTCAATATCACTCACATGTTCTTTGTAGATGATATATTAACTTTTGGTATTATCTCTAGAGAATAATGGTTTGTATTGCACTACATTTTGACCACATATGGTGCAGATTATGGGCTCCAAAAAAATGACAACAAACCAATTCTATATTTCTTTGATGGTTATAGTTTGGATATATATTACATTGTAGGTATATTCGGAGTAGCGAAAGCTCCTTTAAATGATGGCATATCCTACACGGGATATAAAATAAAACCCTAAAACTACAAACAATCGATTGGATTTGGTTGGTAGATAAATATAAATAAATGCTCTCTAATTGGACTCATAGATACCTCTCTCTCGGAGCTAGATCATTTTGGTGCAGGGTACACTTCAACAGATTTATGTATTTTGGGCACACCTCTTCAGGAGTCCTAGAACTACTATGAACAAAATTACATCTATAATGACTACCTTTCTCTAGAGTGGCTTCAGGACTCCTTCAAGGATGCATATCTGCAAATGGTCTAATTTAACTATACCAAAGAAATTTGGAGGATGGGGACTCCTAGACAATTATACCTTCAGAAATGCTTTGCTCATAAAATCATTCTAGAGAGTCGTGAATGGTAGTGGAATATGGAAAGACATCATACATCCTAAATATTTGAGACATATAAATATGGAAGAATTGTTCAAGGCCATAATCTGGAGGAACCACTTGAAGATTCTTCCATGGTGGCGCATGAGGATGGAGTGGGAATTGGAGATGGTGGGAAAATTCTGATTGACACTGATATCATCAAAGGATTGAAGAGAGAGTAGAACTTATAGGAACACACATTAGACACCATCAACAGAAAGGGATATTTTTTCCTAAGTCAAGCGATTAGAAGATTCCACAATAATTGTTCTATATTGAAAGTAGCTTTAGAAGTGGGTATGATTGGACATAGTGCAATAAAATGGTGAGAATTTACCACTTCTCTCGGCCAGGCAGGTCTTTTCCATAACACTCGTGGTGACAATATCTATTGGAGTGAGAAACTGCAAAATCAGGCGACATTGGTAGTTGATGCTTATAGATACTATATCACTCAGAGACACAAACTCCAACAGACTTCTTGGTTTTACTAGGTATGGAAACTGAAGACCCCTCTTAAAATTAAATTTTTTACCTGGCTTGTATGGAAAAATAATATATTGACTTGAGATAACTTACTCAAAAGAGGCTTTCATGGTCTTGGTATCTGCTTTTTTTGTATAAATCCCTTAGAATTTATAGATCACATTTTCTTTCTTTGTCCTTCATCTGCATGGATTTGGAGAAACATTGCATATTTCATGAACATTCCTCTAATTTCGGCTACAAATTTGGTAAACAACATGTCCCAATGGTCTGCATGCACATCTTGAGAATTAGCGATGCCCATTTATATTATCTGAGAGATCTGGAATGCAAGGAACCAACACATATTTGAGGGGAAGCCCATTGAATACAACAAAATATGCTACAAAGCAATTTCATGGGTGGGTGCCATTCCATTAGACACACAAACAAACAAGATCTTTGTGAAGAAAGGACCTTTCCCTACAATTATTATCCCTATAGGGTAGTTCGACGAAGCATCACAAAGGGGATCATGTAGATGAGGACTGGTTCCCAAACCAAATAGTAACACTCTATACAACCTTCACTGGAATGGAGGCCTTGGTACCAATATAAGAGTTGATCATGGCACTTTGGGGGTTTCTCTATTTTTCCAAAGAGAAACATCTAAATATCATCAACATCTATAGATATTCCAAAACTCTCATAGAAGGAATACAAGGACACTCGAAATTTGACCCACCTCTATTAACTGGATGGATCAACAACATTAAATAGGTGCTAGCCTCTCTGTCTTCCTACTCCATGACACATGTATATAAAGAGGACAACAAGGATGCAAACATGCTGTCTAAAGTGGGCATACATGGGAAATATGGTATCATGAATTACAAACTAATATTAAATCACCTCATTAGAGAGGAAGGCGAGATCAAATTTCCATAAAGATGAATCTTGTTATGCTATTTTTCTTATCTTTAGCAACATTTTGATGGGCGGATAAATACCATAATTTTTGCTCTGTTTTTTCTTTTTTGGATTTGTGTATTAAAGATTGACTAAACCTTATGCTATATACAAATCTATGAGAAACCATATGCTATATTCAAATCTACAAGCATCCCTTCTCCTATATTAATAGGTATATCTTCTCTCAGTTGTAAGTTCTAGTGCACATCTTATTGCCTACTTGGCCACTCAACCTTTTCTGATATATTCTCACTGATACATGTATTAGACTATTAATTAAATATATTCTCACTGTTACATGTACTAGACTATTAATTAAATATATAAAAGACAACATTTTTTTTCTTCCAAAAAGAAGAAGAAAAAGAGGCAAGGAGATAGTTTAAAAACATCACCGCCCAAATTAAAAAAAAAAAAACACTTACAACAAAACATAGTTTTAAAACTCAAAAGTTAGTGCGTAGGAGAAGACTGTAAAAACTGAGAATGCACGGTCAAAAATAGAAAATGAAATTCCAGAATAGGAGTGCTAACATAAACTTCTTTTAATTATGGTTTTAAATATGAAATATACAATTATATGAAAATGGATATTGTAATTCCAGTAAAAGGCTGTAAATCATGAAAATTACAAAGATATTTCAACCCTCTGTTTTCACTTAGTAAGACACTATAAAAGTTTTGTTTTCATTAGCACACCAAAAATTGCTCCACGATTTTCTCCGAACTTCTCAACTTTAAGCTTGGCTGCATAAAAATAAAACTAAAAATTCACAAAATAAAAAAAAATACATACAATGGTGCAATACCTTAATAACAAGACACAAAATGGGCACATGAACATACTTTTTTTTTACTTTTTCGGTGATGTGTGGTGTAGACTCTGGCCTGCGTAGAAAATTCCAGATATCTACTTTTTACCAACTTTTATATATTTTTTTTTGTGTTCTTAAATGTTTTATGCAATGTTTGATGTGTTGCCCGAGGAAATATCTCATAGGTGGGAATGGAGAGCTTGTATTCTTACTCAAAATTTCATTTAATCCATGTCTTTCAACTCAGAAACAAAAATCTACACCCTGTAAGAAATTTGCTTGCCCAATTTTCTTGTGAATTTCAAGGATGGCTGCTGTTAGCTAGTGAATAAGGTGGGTGTGATTACTTCCAACACTCCCCCTTAATCATAGCTACCTCCACTTACAATTCCCAAATAATATTTGAGATGGTCAAACTTTCTCTTGTCAATGACTTTGTGAAGATGCCTGCAAACTTCTCTTGTGACCTGCAGTGTTGCAACAACATTTCTCCATTGTTGATTAGTTCTCTGATAAAATGATACTTAGAGTCAATATGTTTTCTCCTTTTATGAAAAAAATAATCTTGGAAAACACAATTGCAAAATTGTTGTCACAGTAGACTGTTGTTGTTCCTTCTTGTTCAAACCACAAATCGGTCAACATTCTTCTCATCCAAATTGCTTGACATGCTATTATGATTGCTGCAACATATTTAACTTTTGTTGCCGATAGTGTCAATATTGGTTGTTTCTTGGAATCCCATGTAATGGCTCCTAAAATCATATGATAAACATAGTCTTGTGTGCTCTTTCTATCATCGACACTTCCTGCTGAGTCATTAACAGTGTAGCCAACCAACCTAAAATCACTTGTTGTAGTGTAAAAAATACCATATTCCTTTGTCCCATTGACATACCTTAGAATTATTTTGGTTGCTTGCCAATGTGTCTCCTTTGGTGTCTCCATGAATCTTGATACCAAGCTGACTACATATATTATGTCAGGTGTATTTGTTCTCAGATACATCTAAATACAGACAATACTTTTGTATAGTGACGGATTGACATTGTTGTTGCAATATTCTTTGCTTAATTTCAACCCTATGACAATTAGAGTTGGCGTGGAATTTTTGTTCTGCATATTAAAACTCTTTGAGATGTATGCAACATACTTTGATTGGGAGATAAAAATGCCATTTTTTGTTTTCTTCACTTGTATTCCTAGAAAATATCTTAACAACCCCAAATCTACCATTTCAAACTCACTTTTCATGACTTATTTGAAATTAGAAATAAGGATATAATTACTCCATGTGAATATCAAATCATCTACATATAAAACAACAATTAAGAGCTTACCTTCACTCTCTTTGATGTAAATAGTAGGCTCACCATCACATTTGTTAAAGCCATTCTCCAAAACACAAGCATTTATCCTGTTGTACCATGCGCGTGGTGTCTGCTTCAACCCATAAAGAAATTTCTTCAATCTATACACTTTGTCTTCATGGCCTTGAAAATCATAAACAAGTGGTTGCACCACATACACTTCCTCTTCCAAAAATCCATTCAGGATCACTAATTTCATGTCCATTTAATACACCTTACATCTATGCTATGCAACAATTGACAACATTGTCTGCACAATCTCCATTCTTGCCACTGGCACAAATGTCTCTGCATAATCTCTTTTGTGTTGCTGATTGTACCCTTTGACAACCAACCTTGCTTTATGCCTTTCAATATTCTTGTCAGCATTTCTTTTGGTCTTATAGACCCGCCTAACACTTATGACTTATTTTTCTTTTGGAAGGTCCACTGACTCCCATGTGTCATTCTTTTCTATTGCCTCTATTTCTTCATCCATTATTGCTACCCATTTTTCTTCCTTGAATGCATATTCAAAATTAATTGGGTCATCTACATGAAAAAATAAAGAAAAAGAGAATTCAAACCTGTGCTACTGTCATCCTAATTTTGCTCATAAATTTCACTTAAATTTATGAATTTTTGTCTTCTCATGCTTGCCAAAGATGGGCTTGACATATCACTTGATGTTGTGCTTGGAGAAGATGTTGTCACTTATCTCTGCGGCACACTTGAAGGAGTATTTTCTTGACTCTGTGACATTGTCTTATTGCTTGGTAATGGTGCCACTTAATTACTTCTTTGTTGAACTTGAATAGGTGTATCATGAGTCACTTTTGAGGAATTACTTGTTGCGGTCAATTCCTCTTTGTCTTCTTGTGGTAAAATTTATTTTTATATTGATTGTATTCTCCAAACTTCCATCCCATGTGTTTTCACCTGACACACCCTCTTGTAATTGTGTTGAATGGTCCTATTTTTATCTTGAAACGTTGGATATCAGGAAGGGCTTAGCATATCAAAACCCGATATCAGAAGGCTGGAAATCAGAGCAGGTGAGAACCTCAGGGCCTTGGATCTTTGTGTCCTAAATGAATTTCATTTCTAAGAAAGTTTTGATCTGATACCAGGGAAACATGGCTGAATTTATCAGAGGTCAAAACATAGGGACCTCAATGGTTTATTAAAAAGGGAAAGTCGAAATCTCAGGAACCGATCATTAGAACGTCGGATATCGGAAAGCGCTGGAGAAAACGACATATTATATCCCAAATTTCGGAAGGTCGATCATTTCAAAACTTTAGAGATAATATATCGTAGGTTCTTAATACTCACAATTATTTAGAAATGTTGAGGTAGTGAGTAACAAGGATTTACAAAAGAAATTATTCGAAAAACCAAGGACTCGAAGGACCCTTTTCTCTCTCCTCCAATAGGACACAGAACAATAGGTGATTGGCTATGAGAAGATGATAAGGAAGATGACATCACCATGATGTGGCAGTACGGAGGACATGTCACATTCATATTTGGCATTTTGGGTGGCCTAATGGGGTGAGTCAGTGTGACACATGTCACTACAAAGGAGGCGCCATGTGGAGATGATGACATTAGCATGATGTCACCTCAGAGGTTAGTATTTCAGAGGATGTAGATTTTGTAACTCCTGTGCAAATGACATTTTGAAAAAGTTATGATGGAAGGGGGCTCTGATGTTGGGTGGAACTTGGTCATAGGGACCCAAAAGAACCAGGGGCATAAAGTAGGGTCTAGCACTCAAAGTGATATGGAGCATATAGGAGGTTGGATACAATTGAACTCCACTATAAAAGAATTTTGAGAAAATTTATGGTGTAGGATCTTCCAATGTGAATAGCATTTGGTCGTGGAGCTCAAAAAAATCAAAGGCAGAGAGAAAATACAATAAGAAATATGCCCCTGGTAGGACGTTAAAGGCCTTAGCACCTAAGCGTTATGCCGCCGGTTACATCTGTTGGTCCCTTGGAGGAAATGCAATAAAGGGGCTAAGAAAAAGGATCCAAAGGCTAAATCGAGATTTCCAAATATTGTAAGCCCATATTAATAAAAATTTACGATGCATAGAGCTACGAAATATCCAATGCAGTGGGGTATGAAGTTATTGGTCACAACACAAATTCCTATGGTGGATAAACAAAAGGGGCTAAGTATAAAGGGGCTAAAGGAATCTATATTTTTTGTTTTTGTAAGGCTTCTTTTAATAGAGTTATGATATAATAAGGCTCCAACACTACAATGCAAAGAGTATGGAGGATGAATGGGTCAGTAACTACCAACTTTATTCAGCGATCGACCAGTGCAAAGCACTTTCAACACCATCAAATAACAAAAAGTGCCAAAAGCAACAATCCAAGCAATTTGAGGGAGAAAACAATAGGAAAATTTGCATGTAACCATGGGAGGATTATAATGGAAAAGGCGTGGCAAAATCATCAACCCACCACTAACCCAGATCATGGAGCCTGAGTCTCCCAGAGGAAATTAGAGGAGTCCACAACGGAGATATTTTGTTGTGTCAATTATTATACCTCATGTTTTTTTTTATGTTTTTGTTAATATTTCATTTTCAAGAAAAGAATCAAGTTTGTTATGTAATCATGAGGACAACTAGACCATTTTAATTATCAAACAACTAGGCAATTCAGACAACTGTAGCATTCAAGTTATTTTGTGGCCATTTGTTTAGAATCTCTCCCTATAAAAGGGAAGACAAACTTAGTAGTAAAGGTTTCAAATTTTGTTTCAAATGGGGCTCTGGAATTGTTAATGGAGAAACATAAAGTGTATGCTCTACTATGAAGGTGAATAAACAATTTTGGTGTTTCTTCTTGCATAAGGCTATAGTATGTACTCCCATCTATGTTTATCTCATTCATCTGTGTTTTCTTCTTAGATGACATATAATAGTAGCAACTCGATGTAGTTTTATGAAATCACGGATTTATTTGTGTTTAATATTGAACTGAGATGGCTCTGACTAATGAGATGTCACATCCTTAATATTCACTCCACATTATTTGAAATATAATTCAATGTTCATTCCTTCATTTCTTACCAAAGTTTGATGCATGGGATTCTATGCTTAACCCTGTGTATTTGATTTCTATTCTACATATTCTTCTTTCGCACTTGCTACAATGACAAATGAACTATATGTTTTTATAGTTATCCACCAGAGCTTGATATTTAAGTCTTATGTGAGTCTAATTTGATATAAATGGTAATCCACACTCTTAAAAGAGATTCTGAATCAATTTTATTAAAAATATGTTCAATGTTGAGTGTAAGTGAAAATTTACAATAGACCTTACAAATACTCTTTAAGATTTCCTAGGGAATGGTCCCTTCTCACCTAGGGGATGTCTCTAGGAGAGAACATGTTTTGGTGCCATTGTTGGGGATGAATCATAACATTTTCCCTCGGTATGGTAGTTGTACATCCATTGGTCAGGTGAGAAAAAGGGGGTGTGGGTTGAACATCTCTCACCTTGTTGACACCAGTATTTAAATCTGGGTTTGAACACCCTAGATTTCAAAAGGCCTCATACGCATTATGGAATTTCTCAACATAAAACTCCCCTTGTATTTGAGCCTAAAAGAATCATATTTAGGAGGGTTTTGAAAGAGAGGACTCATATTATTCCAAATCTTGTGATCACATTTCCTGAAGTGTCAACTTCCATCTCTTAGAAGGCTGAGATAAACTACCCTGAATCCTCTTCCAAAGCCTTGGAATATTTAGAATTGATAAGAATCCCTCTACCTTCAGTCTTCAAAAAGAGTTGGAGAAAGTCAAGATAGCTGTCCGTTTGATAGTTTATGAGTTCACCCACGACCGCTCTCTTGAAATATAGCCTTAACCTTAAAGAATAAATGCTTATAGTTATGTTTGGACCGCATGTAGAGGAGCATGACCCTTCCACTCCTCCATTCTATGTCACCTTCGTGATTCATGGCCTACTACTAAATAATTGTATGCTTGATTCAGGAGCCTCTCGTAGCTTAATGCCATTATCTGTGATAGAATAGTTGGGACTATAGATAAAAAAACCATACAAATATCTATACTCTTTTGATTCCAAAAGATTAAAGTGCTTGGGTATGATTAAGGATTTAGTGTTCAATCTGGCTCAAATCCCAGTAAAAAGTGTAGCAATGGATATTGTAGTGGTTGAAATCACTGCAAGATCTGGTATTCTTTTTTTCAGGTCATGGGGAATAAAACTTGGGGGGTTCATTAAACTAGATCTAACTTATTCTATCATTCATATATAAGGTGGAGAGGAGCACCAATTATACCTGGAATATATATTTGTGAAGACAGTTACAAAGACATATTTTTCAAACAATGCTCCTGTGTATGGTAAAGAGAGATATTTTTCGTTTCTGCTATTAGAAGAAGGTGATCAAATAATGCGAGACACCCAGGTGGAATGTTCTTCTCAACTGACTAAAGAATCATTAGAGCATGACAAGGTATGGGAATTATATTTTGATGGTGCTTATTCTAGTGAAGTGTTGTAGCGGCTACAAACACCCTCCAAAATTTTGTCTTAGAATCGTTTTGGAGCCTTCCTACTAACCATCCTTAACAACATGTCTTGCACTGTCAAGTACATAGGATTCATTTGTTTTTTAGTGGTTTGCTAGCCTGTGCATGTCATTTTTCTTCACTCCCTTCACACGCTACCATCCTGGACTTAAGCTATTTTCTAGCTGAGTATCTCCATCAGAAAATTGCGTAATTTGGAGGGAAACCAACCTTCCCTCCAGAAATTGCACAAATCTGTTGGACAGCCTGCTGGGCTTATAAATTGAGCAGAACAGTCAGAGAGGCTTCCTTAAGAAAACTACGCAATCTAGCCTAGCACTGTAGCTTAGCCCAAAAATTGCACAATTTTGGGAAGGAGTCGCTTGTTGACCCCAAAAATTGTGCAATCCCTCAAGGAAAGCCAATCTAGCTCAGCCCAGAAATTGTGCAAATCACTCTCCCAGTCTTGCAGGCTGTTGCATGTGCCCTGAGGTTGTCTGGTTCCACCTGGGACCCATCAAAATTGATTTGCATGCATGGGCTACTTTTTCCTGAAATAGCAAAAAGAAACATGCAAAAAGCATCCCTAGATTTTAGGGACCTATTTTTAGCAATTCGAGGTTACACGCAAAGATCATTTTAGAAACTTCCCTCCTAGTGTCGCTTTTTCCTAGATTTGTGGCATGGGCATCATAAGCCTAAAAATTATTTAATCGATGCTACAGAGCTCATTCTTCACATTGATCTTGGAGATCTGACATCCCACATCATATATAGGAGTCTTCGGCACATCCATCTCAGTTATTTCCGGGTAAGTCCACTTTACATGTTTTTGCATCATTTCTGTCGCAATTTATTTATTTATTTATTTATTTATTTATTTTTTTTTTTTTTTAATTTTTTTTTTTTTTCCACTTGTGTGAGTGTTGTTTTCTTGATTTTTGTGAATTCTTGCTATCTTTTGCATGCATGTTAGCTTGTAAAAGCACCATTTCAGTTTTCGTTTGCATATCACTATTGTTGCATGCATGACACTATTTTTTCATTGGCGGTCATCGATTCGGCAACCCGTTTCACACACATGCATGTTCTCCTGTTTTCTAAATCTTGCATTCATTATTTTCATGCATGATCATTCACTCTTTCTTACCCTCATTTCTTCCATGCATTCAGATCTTCATATGTTTTCAGTCACCCGTTAGTGGGTCTAGGTAACCCTAGCCCAGGTCTTACCTTGCCCGGAAAGCATTGCGCATTTCTGAGAGGGAAGGCTATTCCTTCCTCCCAGTAAATGTGAAAAACTAGCCAAAAATTGTCTTCCATGCTTGCTTTACACAATTATAAGAGGAAGTGCTCTGCTTGCCCAGAAAATTGTGTAATGCAGTCTTTGGGCCTGCATGCCTTGCTGATTGAAATTGCGCATTGTGTAATCTCATCACCCATCAAGTCAGCATGGATTTTGCATTACATAATTCCAATAGTCAACCAGCCTCTTGATAGCTTGGAATGCCTTTTGCACAGTTTCGACAGTCAGTCTCCCGGCCTACCGATGAAAATTACATAATCCTTAAGATCTGTCTCCTCAGTATGTTGCATGTCAATCCTACAGTTTTATTTGGTTTCAACTGAGAGATTTCTTTCCATGCATGTTGCCATGTCTCTAGGTATAGTAGGTGTTCAACCGTCTCTCAACAGTTTAGGTTTAGTGGCCTCCAAGAGAGCAGGGTCAAAGGACACTGATGGAATCACAAATGGAGATGCAGTTGAGCAAGTGTCTATGAGTTTGTCAATTTACAGAGACACCAATCTGATTGTAGACAAATACATCAAGTTGAAATAGCCGGATATTAATGATACATTCTTAGGCACATTTGGGGAATATCTTGAAGACCGTAAGGTCTATGTGAACATTCACAAGTCTAGCTTGTACTGGATTGCATGCAGGTATCCCACATTACCATGTGTGGACATAATATATTGGATCCTCTCGCACACTGATATTGAGACAATGGTGTTAAGAAGTGTTAGCGGGAAAAATATTTATACCTTCGGGGCACATGAATATCAATAGATGCACCGCTTGTCGAATCCAATGATCATAATGGAGACACCCTTCAGCATACCCATCAACAATGAAAACTCTAGGGATATCTTGAAGAGATGGGTGAAGGAGCCAGCAAAGTTTAGGGTGACACCGAACCCGATTTACAAGACGAAGATACTATGGAAGGCATATCAGTACTTGGTCATCTTTTCATGCCACTTATATGACCAAGAGAGCATGGAGACCTTCCCACAGAGTTGGGTGATCACGTTGGACCAACTGGCAAATGAAGGAAAACCATGCAATTGGTCTAACATGTTGGCTCATAGATTGAAAGAACAGGTAATTGGAGCTCGGAAGCTGCCCAAATGTCAACAAGTAGAAATATACATGTCCACATAAATCTTGGTTGCAATGTGTGCCTGTTAGAAGTTCTCAGGCTTGAAGTGGGCATGAACATCAACGGAAACCTTTGTACATACTTATTACAAACTATTTTTTGAATGCAGCTTCCATGGAGTCATCACACAGTTATCAAAACATTTTGTCACCCCAGTGTAGAAGATGATATTTGAGCAATATCCACCTTACATGTCGAAGGAAAAAATGGAGGCATTGGTTGACATAGAGGATTGGTATGCCTCACCTTTTGGCAGCTTCATATGGATGTACAACCTAGAGAAGCCTCCACATGTTTTACCAAAGTTTTCCATGGACAAGCTCGTCATGCAAGAAGTGTCATACTAGATCTCAATAGTAATGTCAGCTAGACTACATCAGAAGAAGAAGGAACCCTGGCCCACTCTTCCGTTGCGGATCGAGTTGTACGAGAAACATAATCTCAAGCATGTTGATGCCAAGACAAAAGAGTTCAAAAGATTTAATTTTGTCCCCAGAAGCTTCAATCCATATGATTCGCATTGCTTTGTAAAGGATCACTTTGCAAGAGTGCAATTTCCTTGGATTTACAGTGCGTGTCATTAGGCTGAGGAAGACCCATGGATATATTGTCACAGAGTCTCCAGGCCTAATGAACCAGTCAACATCATTGTGGAATGGTTAGTGAAACAACGTATAAGAGAGTACCATCATTAGCAGCAACAGGGGGCAACATATCCGCGCGTGAAAAAGGCAAGAGAAAGATTGTTGACAACGCAGAGGAAAAACAAAGCTGCAAGTTCAAAGAAGACTCATTTTTGGAGAAATCATCTTTGGAGATAGAGGTGAAGAGGCGACAATGCGATAAGAGGAACGTGTAAAGGAAGAGAGATAAATAGAGGATGGAGGAAACAATGAAGGAGTTGCAAGAGTTTAAGCAACAACTCTGAGAAGAACAAGAGCTGTGCAAATGGGAGAAGGAAGCGTAATAGGGACAGATAGAGTAGGGAGCACAACATGCATAGATTGATGAAATTGCAGCCATACAAGTGGTAGACTCATCCGAGCAGCTGACACAAAGCAGATATGGTGAGCATTCGTAGGAGCAAGACTTCGCTCAAGAGATTGAACATATACTTGAGAAGATGGATACAAAGATGGAGCAACTAGAGTTAGAATAGGACATAAACCTCTTGCCTTACAACCAAGAGGTTGACCCATTGGCTTCACCAGATCCGGAAGTAGAGATGCACAACATATCATTCGATGAATCACAACATAGAGTTGTGCAATCATGCAGAGTTTCTACTCCTGATGTCCATACATATGCTGCATAGTTTGAGGAATGAGTGATCGTATCTAATGTCTACAAGCTTCTAGTAGCATTGGCTAATGCTCCATAGCATATGATGAAGCCACTAGCTTGAGTGTTCGCTTCTTGATATCAAAGAACAAGTGAATGGATAAGGAGTTACCGACGACCAAGCAAGGAGGAGAAAAAGTTACAACATCCACTAGAGTAGAGTTGAAGAAGGTGATATTGGATGAGGTATCTTCCCTTGAGATAGTCATACAAATGTTGTATTCGAGAATTGGTATCATGCGTAAGGCAGTTGTCCATCTCAATGGTTGGAAACAACGTTGTTCTAGGAGAGAACATATCTTGTCAAATATAAATACTGTTGGCGACCACATGCACACATGGACAACGAGATACAAGGGAGCCCCTTTACACTTGCCCAATTTGATGAAGGCCAAGGCCGTTGAGTTGAAGGCACGCATCCGGAGACATATTTAGAACTATGAGGAACTCCAGCAGCTCGTCAACAGTTTGCAGACTTCCCATTCACAGGTGTTTAGAAGCATGGATGTTGTTGTGCACGTGCATGCAATCCCATCTATTAGGACACTCACCGAGGCAAAGACAAAGAATCAAGTCGGACTGGAGCTCGACATGTACTTTGATGAGTTGATGCACATAGCCACCAACACAGACTTGGTAATCAATGTAGACACCACACATCAATATGTCACTGGTCCTACAACACTCAAGACGATGATGCACATGTTATCAGATGAGTTGGATAGAGGAGACAAAATCAGTGTACTCGGATGAAACAGAGGCAAGAGTTCATTTCTAGAAAGATGTCACCACAGAGTACACAGACACCATTGTGGACTACCAAGCTTGGCAATCAGTTCACCACTATTGAGCATCATGAGGATGTCGAAGAGTTGGTCTTCCCATAGTTTTCTAAGTCTTAGTGATGTATTGCATGGCTTTCTCAAGCCATTTTGTCTCACATGGGTACATGTGAAGATTGTATGTAACATCTTGTAAAGTGGAAGTCCAAGTGTCGATAATTGAATGTAACAGTCATAGAGTAGTTGAAGAGTCATGAGGGTGGTGAACAGTTACAAAGGGGAATGTTAAGGGTCACCCCACCCTTTGCTATTTATAGTACCTCATAACTCATTGTGGATGCTTTAGGGTAACTAAGCTTCTGATAGGAGTTTCTTAGAGAAATCTTGGAGAGTATTGTAATAAGCGTTGGCTTCTCCATAGCGCAGAGCCAGTACATCTCTTTGGAGGAGTAGGCGACAGTGACTGTAACATTCCATTATCAAGGCAAGTGGTTGGTCATGGTTGGAACTTTCACTTCTTAATATAATAGAGCCAACATGTTTCATGCATATATTATGATTGTATTTTAGTTAACTTGGTTACTCTAATGACATATGTATCTGTTTGCTTACACGTTTATGTATAGACTCTTTCTATATGTGTATGTATGAATCTTACCGAGATGTGCTGCTGGTTTAACCATCACTTTGGATTGTTGGTTCACCTTCCTTCCAGTTCGTGATGCATCTTTTCTCTTGTGTTCCCTTCGAAGCTGCATGTTTCCACATGTTTCCAAGGGGCGCACTCACCCCACCTTCCATGTGTTAGAACCATTCATGCACCTTCCTTGGCTTACTGTGCATGTCACATCCTTGCTACCAACAAGGACATCTTAATTACCTCTGTGCATAACCGCGGTCGAGGAAATACCATACGACCCATTGCTGGGACTCCTACACTAAACGGTGTAAGGTCTACTTGGGAATTCTTACTAGGGAGATCCTCTAACATGTTGGTGGGTCTAGCAGCATCAACATTTTTGGCGCTAGAAGGAATGCTAGATGATAAGATGTGTCCTCTCATCCTGTTTTTAATATTCACACATCTATCCTAGATACTATCAGACTCGTCTCTCCGCGTTGTTTTTCGTATGCCGAACCTCTCGGCATCACGAGGGAGTTTTGTGATCTCTTGTCTGAATTCATGTATGATGGTGAAGATGAAGTGGCATGGATTGCGTACTTACAAGAATTTTATGAATTTCTTGATTATGTAGATGAATTCTCTGATGAAGAGGCCAACCTTCTTCTTACATACTCGTTTTGCGAATCCCCACAACGGTGGTGCTAGAGTCCACCACCTGACAACGTGTAATCACTTGAGTAGTTATGTTATCTCATTAAATATACTTCCCATCATTTTGATTTGGAACCTCTTGACAAAAAAATGTTAAAACAATGGAAGACCCTGTAAGAGTCGCCTATGGATTTTTGGGACTGCTTCCGTGTGCTGCAGTTTCAAGCTCCGAAATGTCAGATGTAATTCCAGTATCTCATGGACAGATTTTAATATTGTCTTACCAAATCTCTCAATCGTAAGAATAAGTTCAAGTTCAAATCCCGCTCACCATACTTTGGTGATGGAGCTACGCAATCACAAATGGATACGGTTGCTGTCACAAGTGACTGTTCGTCATCCTCTCATCAAACAACTCCACCACTGCAGAGCGATGTATGAGAACATACAAACGCATCCGTTCAACTATCACATCCTCTCAACATCACTTCTCTCAATTTTCATGTAGACTTGGTTGCGAAGCCCATGGGTTGTCACTTGCATGTATTACCTTAACCTTCATCTTTGTGTTCTACTGATCCTCTGGATTGCAGTGTCTTGTGTTCTTCCATTATGGAATCTACACCTGTTGTGAATGAGGATCAAGCTATCGATGGAATTGGTTTTTCACAACCAACCTGCATTGTAATTCATGAAGAGTATG
Source organism: Pinus taeda (assembly GCA_000404065.3). Lineage (NCBI taxonomy): Eukaryota > Viridiplantae > Streptophyta > Pinopsida > Pinales > Pinaceae > Pinus > Pinus taeda. The sequence continues at coordinate 421,334 of APFE031370164.1, read as the reverse complement.
ACTAGGAGCCTGAGCATCAACTCGTGGCGAAGGATGATTCCCTTCTGTTTGCACCTCCATTTTTCCCTAACATCTTTGGTTATTTTTCCATCCTTGACTTCACATGTGTATCTCGGTCTATGGATGCACCCATTGTTCATCATTTGAAGACACATCTGATGTCAGTCCATCATCCGACAATGGAGAGGAAAAATTATTCTTTGAAAATCCACATGTTTTTTCATTTGCCTTTTCCAGAAACGTAGAGGCTGAATTTTTCCGCTTCTCATCTACCCCTCTGTTTGATTCATCAAATCATGAGGATTCCAATGAAATAATTGATTTTTATGATTGTAGCTACTGTGATATATTTACCCCCGTATTTGATCACGATGATGATTCTATTGCAGTTGACTTTTCAAAGAAACCTATTTATGATGATCTATCTGTCGACGAAGTCGAAACCCCACAGACTATCGTGGCACTTCAATCCGAGCTGATGGTTATGTTAGGTCCTCGCTGTCCCAAGGTTGGTTTTAGTTCTAGTCAGGAAATTGTTAAAACACCCAAGGCTCCTCATGACTCATCTATATGCATTGAAGATCAATCTCACACATAGATTATGCTTCCTCAAATCGAACTACATGATCCCATTTCTCATGCATTGGAGGAATCTTACATAGCAAGCACATGTGCATGACACAAGTTGTCTTTGTTTCTTTTGTTTACTTGCATATCACAGTCAAGAGTATGTGTATGCTTAACATTTGTATGCAATGTTGCACAACATCATGGTAAGTCCATGGATTGCATGCCATGCACTTGCACTCACTTATGTTCTGTGGACGCATTTAAACTCAGAATGTGTTTATATACTCACTTAAGTTCTGTGGACGCATTTAAACTCAGAGTGTGTTTATATTCATTGTTGTATCTTTCATGTTTACTAGTTCACATAGCTGTGTTGTTTGTGAACCATGCCTTCACCAACATGGGTCGACCAATGTGGTAGTGGATGCATTGGAGGTATCACTTCCCCTGAGCAGACCCATGCACCGTTATCTTAGGAGTAGGAGTAGTGTTTTCTTTTGGTTTGTTTGCTCACATGCGTGTTTTCTTCTTAATTTGTTTATTTGCTTGCTTTCCTGTTTGTTTTCTTAATTTGTTTTCTTATGCATTTAATTATGCTTTTTCTTTGTTTTGTTGTTTGTTTTCTTATTTACGTCCGTAGGTTAGTTTCGCATGAAACCGTGCGCAACTCTTGAAACAAGCTAGGTAAAGTACAAGAGGACTGGTGCAGTTATCAATGCTTGGTTATCTGTCATCCTACCTCTACATGAAGAACTTTTTGTCTTCATTCCATGATACATCAATGGAAAATATGTGATGTTCGAAGTGAATCTTGGTGAAAACACAATTCTTGCGTGCTAACTAGTATCATCTACTCTAGTCGGTTGGTTTTGGGTTAATCATTGTCAGCTTAGTCAAGTAGTGTAAGGTGAGGGGGAAAACCTTAACAAGCACATCTAAGGTATATACAAACTACTTCTTTGAAGGAATAACCTTTTATTCTCTCAATAAGTCAAGATCCCTCTTCTGCCTCTAAAATGAATAAGTGCTATGCACAGTTACCAAAATGAAAATGTGAAAATTTTAAAAAAGAAAAAAGAAAAATGAATAAGGTGAAAGAAGAGAAGGATTCCTGTGCAAAGAGGTGATGCAGGTAACTCACCAGGGTACTGACTAGACTCACTGGCAGCGGAGCGATCCTTGTGTTCCTGCATGGCTCCGCTGGGGTACTGTCCAAGCTTGCTAGTAGCAAATGAACACCAGAGATGAATATTAAAAATATGACGACCATATGGCTTGTGCACCAATATACCCCTCATCCCCAATTGAAACAACTGTGTTGGATTGGCTTGGAATGTGTGCCGATCGACCAAGATTTTGGCAAATGTGACATCTTACAATCAAGCAAGTGTGGAAACCAAGACGAACAGAGAACTAAAAAATACTTCTGGAGGTGTTAGACTTGCTTTTTATGAACAGGGCCCATTAAGAGAGATGGAGTTCTACTAGTGTGTTGCCAAGTTTTGTAGCGATTACAACCACCCTCCAAAATTTTTCCTTAGCTTCATTTTGGAGCCTCCCTACCGTCCATCCTTAGCAACATGTTTGGCACTGTCAAGTACATAGGCTTCATTTGTTTCTCGGTGGGCTTACTAGCCTGTGGATGTCAGTTTTCTTCACTCCATTCACAGGTTTCCATCCTGGACTTAAGCCATTTTTCGGCTGAGCAAATCCCTTAGAAAATTGTGCAATTCTGGAGGGGAACCAACCTTCCCTCTAGAAATTGTACAAATATTCTAAGCTCAAAAATTGCATAGAACAGTCAGACAAGATTCCTTGAGAAAACTATGCAATTTGGCCTAGCACTGCAGCTCAGCCCATAAATTGCACAATTCTAGGAAACAGTCACCTGCTGACCCCAAAAATTGCACAAACCCTCAGGGACAACCAATCCAACTCAACCCATAATCTGCACAAATCCCTTGCCCAGTCTTGTAGGTTGTTGCATGTGTCCTCAGGTTGACCGGTTACACCCAGGACCCAACAAACTTGCTTTGCATGCATTGGATGTTTTTTCCCGAAATAGAAAAAAACAAAATGCAAAAAACATCCCTAGATTTTAGGGATCTATTTTTAGTAGCTGGAGGTTACATACCAAGATCGTTTTAGAAACTTCCCTCCAAGTGTTGCTTTTTCATAGATTTGTGGCATGCACATCGTGAGGCTCAAAATTATTTAATCGAAGCTATAGAGCTCATTCTTCATATCGATCTTGGAGATCTGACATCCCATACCACATCTAGGAGTCTTCTGCACATCCAACTCAGCTATTTCTGGGTAAGTCTGCTTTACATGTCTTTTGCAACATTTTTGTCACTTTTTGTGTTTTGCTTGTGTGAGTTTTGTCTGCTTGATTTCTAGGAAGACTTGTTTTCATTTGCATGCATGTTATCTTGTACAAGCACCATTTCAATTTTTGTTTGCATCTCACTGTTGTCGCATGCATGACACTTTTTTTTCACTTACGGTCATCGATTCGGTGACTCGTTTCACACACATGCACATTTTACTATTTTCTGAATCTTGCATTCCCTGTTTGCATGCATGATCATTCACTCTTGCTTACACTCAGTATCATGATACATTCAGATATTCATATGTTTTCAGTCACCCATCAGTGGGTTTGGGCAACCCTGGCTTGGGCCTTGCCTTGCCGAGACAACAATGCACATTTCTGAGAGAGAAGGCTCTTCCTTCCTCCCAAAAAATGCGTAAAACTGGCCAGAAACTCTCCTCCATGCTTTCTTTGCACAATACAGAGAGGCATTGCTCTGCTGGCCCAGAAAATTGTGTAATGAAGTCCTTGGGCCTACATGCCTTGTTGATTGAAATTGCACATTGCACAATCTCAGCACACAAAAAGTTAGCCTGGAATGTGCATTGCACAATTCCAGTAGTCAACTAGCCTCCCGACAGTTCGGATTGCCTTTTGTGCAGTTCCGAGAGTCAGTCTCCCGGACTCCCGGTGAAAATTTCGCAATCCTTCCCATCAGTCTCTTGGGTATGTTACATGTCAATCCTTAATTTTTGTTTGGTTCCAACTGAAAAATTGGTTTCCATGCATGTTTCCATGTCTCTAGTATAACACATGTTCGACTGTCTCTCAGCAGATCAGGTTCAATGGCCTCCAAGAGAGCAGGGTCAAAGGACACCGATGGAAGCACAACTAGAGATGCAGTTGAGCAAGTGTCTATGAGTTTTCGAATTTACAAAGACACCAAGCTGATCGTAAACAAATAAATCAAGTTGAAATGGTAGGATATCAATGATACACTCTCAGGCACATTTGGGGAATGTCTTGAAGACCGTAAGGTCTATGTGAACATTCACAAGTCCGGCTTGTATCGAATTTCATGCAGGTATCCTGTGTTTCCATTCACACACATGATACATTGGATCATCTCGCACACTGATCCTGAGATGATGGTGTTAAGCAATGTCAGTGGGACAAAGATTTCTACCTTCAAGGCATAGGACTATCAACAGATGTACCACTTGCCGAAGCCAGTGATCATGATGGAGACACCCTTCAGCATACCCAACAATAGTGTAAACTCCAGGGATATCTTGAAGAGCTGGGTGAAGGAGTCAACCAAGTTCAGGATGACACCCAACTAGATTTACAAGATGAAGATACTACAGAAGGCATATCATTAGTTGGTCATCCTTTCATGTTGCTTATACAGCCAAGAGAGCACGGAGACCTTCCTGCAGAGTCAGGTGATCACGTTGACGAACTCGCCAGTGAAGGAAAACCATGCAACCTATCAGACATGTTGGCTCATAGACGAAAGGAACAGGTAACAGGAGCTTGACAGCCACCTAAAGGTCAACAAGTAGAAATATACATGTCTGCATACATCTTGGATGCAATCTATGCCCGTTAAAAGTTCTTAGGCTTGAAGTGTGTTGGCATTATGTTTCTGGTATGGTTATATGTTACAGATGTTGTACTTGATGGCAACACCCATGGCATGGCTCTCAATATGATGAGAATTAAGAAGTATGCAGGAGAAAAGTTCATGGAATTTTATGCAGAGAAAAGTTTATAAAAGTTTATTTCCTGTGGAGAAAAGTTCACGGAATTTTATGTAGAGAAAAGTTTATTTCATGTCGGAAAACTTACCTTTGGTCCATGGTAGTTAGTCCTTGGAATTTGAACCTATGGTTTTTGGACCATGGCATCTCAACAGACGT
>APFE031370164.1:375605-401596 GCA_000404065.3 Pinus taeda | reverse complement strand
ATCCTTGCCATCAAACTTCCTCATATTGATTTTTGGAATATGGTGGGTCTTTGATCCAACATTAGAGTCTATGGAATCATGATTAACATTTCTTTTGTTCTCATCATGCGTTTCCTTTACGACCCTTTCACCATTAGTGAGCCTTTCTTGTAACAACTTATTCATATTTATCTTCAATTCTTCCATGTCTGTCTTCAAATCTATCTTCAAATCATCCATCTTAGCTTCCACATCGTTCATCTTAGCTTATACACCTTTCTTTAAACAATCCATCTTAACTTCTACGCCTTTCTTTAAACCATCCATCCTAGATTCTGTTCCTTTTTGTGCAAGTGACACTTGTTGAACTTGGTCTCGTAATTTTGATATATCATGTTGCATTTCTTCCTCTTCTTCATGAGTCATGCTAGAGCTTTCAGGTCGCCTACTAGGTGTTTCCATTTTGTTTCCTTGGGGCATCAATTACCGATAATAATGTTTTACTATTCCCTTTGAATTCCTTCAGAATAATTTTTCAAACCAAGCTTAAGCAAACATTTAAAAAAATATACACACCTTTTTTCACTTTGTAGGAGCTCGATATTGCCTCTGATGTATCTCGGTAATTTTGGATCATCCAGTTCTGAAATTGTGACCAAAAATATTCCTTTATGTCCTCTTTCCAATGCCACTAGTCTGACCCCAATTGGATTCTCCAATGAAGAGTTATGCCAAATCTCCCACAGTGACCTGATTATAGAATAATTCAGTAGAGCGAACTTGTACGACATGCCACGTGTCCCTATTTTGACCTTTGGCTTTGAAAAATATAAACAAGAAACTATAGCCCGTCCTCTTTTTGTACCTTCTTACGAAATTTCAATCTGATGCCCAGAGAGAAAGTTATGACAATTTTCCCCAGGTCACTTGTTTTGAATGTAATTCAAGATTCCGCAAAAGGACCAACTTCCTCATATCATATCTCCGAAAATATAGCGTGAAAAGCTCTAAAATTCGGACCTGAGATTCAACGCAATGTCTTCTCAAATGGATTTTTTTTTTTAGCTTCTGAAACATCGCAGAAAAAAAAGTTATAGCGAAAATTCCACGATGACCTGTTTGGAGTAGCGAAACCCTAGAATCCAAAGCTCTGATACCAAATGTTATGAAACCAACTCAAAAAAAGATAGAAAAGAGAGATCAACGCCTTAGAATTCAGCGTCTTCGAGGGGGCAACCTCCTTTAAATTACACAAATTAACAATTCCTGGATGATTCAAATGACAAAACCTCCTTTCTATATATAGAAGTATAAGGAGTCACAATATAACCCAGCCAACCTAACAATAATAATATAAAGCCACAAAAATAACAATAGAGGGATTCTATGGGGCACAGTAATAAAAATATGGGTACAATAGGGGCACAACAATATTAATAAGGGGTACAACTGCAATAGTAATGGGTTAGTCACTAGTATTATAGGGACCCAACATAAAAAGGCAAGAGAAAGATTGTTGACAACGTAGAGGTAGAACAAAGATGCAAGTTCAAAGCAGATCCACTTGTGGAGAAAGCAACTTTGGAGATAGAGGCAAAGATGCAACAATGCAATAAAGACAAATAATCAAGTTTGACTAGAGTTGGACACATACTTTTACGAGTTGATACACATAGCCATTAGCACAAATTTAACAATCAACACAAACACCATGCATCAATATGTCACTAGTCTAAGAGCACTCAAGATGATGATGAGCATGTTATCAAATGACTTGGATAGAGGAGCCAAATTAGTGTACCCAAATGCAATAGAGGCAAGAGTTCATTTCCTGAAAGATGTCACCACAGAGTACATGGACACCATCATGGACTACCACTATTGGCATTAGTTTGCCACAGTCGACCATCATGAGGATGTCGAAGAGTTGGTCTTCCCACAATTTTCTGAGTCTTAGTGATGTCTTGCATGGCCTTCTCAAGCCATTTCGTCTCACATGGGTATGTGTGTAGATTTTATGTAACATATTGTAAAGTGGAAGTCCAATTGTTGATAGTTGAATGTAATAGTCATAGAGTAGTTGAAGAGTCATGAGGGTAGGTGAATAGTTACAAAGGGGAATGTCAAGGTCACCCCACCATTTGCTATTTATAGTACCTCATAACTCATTGTGGAGGCTTTTGGGCAGCAAGCTTCCGATAGGAGTTTCTTAGAGAAAGCTTGGAGAGTATTGTAATGAGTCTTGGATTCTCCATAGTGCAGAGCTAGTACATTTCTTTGGAGAAGCAAGAAACACTGATTGTAATAGTCCTTATCGGGAATAGTGGCTAGTCATGGTTGTACTATATGATTGAAACTTTCACTGCTTAATATAACAGTGCTAACACGTTTCATGCATATCTTGTTATTGCATTTTAGTTAACTTGGTTACTCTAATGACATATGTATATGTTTGCTTACACATGTATGCATAAACTCTTTTTATATATGTATGTATGAATCTTACTGAGATGTGCAGCTAGTTTAACCATCACTTTGGATTGTTGGTTTGCCTGCCTTCTAGTTTGTGATGCATCTTTTCTCATGTGTTCCCTTCCAAGCTACATGTTTCCATAGGTTTCTAAGGGGCCCAGTCACCCCACCTTCCCTGTGTTAGAACCATTCACGCACCTTCCTTTGCTTGTTGCACATGTCACACCCTTTTACCAACAAAGACATATTAGTTACCTCTACACACAGCCACCATCAAGGAAATACCGTACGACCCATTGCTGGGACTCCTACACCAAACAGTCTGAGGTCTAGTTGGGACTTCTTATCGGGAAGATCCTTTGACATGCTGGTGGGTCCAACATTGTCAATAGGAAGGAATGAGGGTAGGTGTGTTATTGTTATCTCCAAGAGGTAGCTTGATCCCTCTCTCTTTCATGCTGAAGTTTGAGGACACAAACAATGCTGTTGAATATGAATCTTTGTTATTGGGGCTGCAAGTTGCTAAAAACCTTAACATTGGTTTCATGATTGTGTTTGGGGATTCAAAGCTACTGGGGAAGAAAATAAAAAGTCAATGCCAAACTAAGCATCCAAGATTGAAGTCCTACAACAACGAAGTATGGGATTTGATAGAATTTTTTTTCTTAGCCTTCAATATTCATTTCTTGCCCAGAGAGCGAAATAAGATAGCTGACTCTTCAGCAATTTCTTCTAGTAGTTTCAAAAAACCTAAAAATCTCTTGGTCATATATGAAGTTAAGGTAAGGTAGAAAAATTTAGTACAAGAAAATGTGAAGCACTGGTAGGTATTTTAAGATGAGGAATAGATCAAACACTTTATGGAGGTTGTTGGAGATTTCTCAAACTCAGTGATTGACCAGGAGGACGAGAAGACGTTAGGTGAATACCAAACTAGTTTAGAGAAATCCATTGTTAGTCACTGGATATTGCAGTAAAAGGGAAATACCATCCCTAAAGGGTTGGTTCCATTGGAAAATATTTTCAACTCAAATGATGTGCCTGCTAAGCCAACTGATTAAGAAATTTAGAAAGAAGTCGAAGATTGTAATATTGACACAAAAGAAGATCCCATAACTATAAAATTAGCTTAAGTAGTTCCTAAAGGATACAAACAAAAATATCTTGACCCTTTTGAGGAATATATGGACGTGTTTGCTTGGTCATATGATGATTTGAATAATTTTGACACCAGTTTCATACAACACAAAATTCCTTTATAAATCAGAGTGAAGCCATATAAGCAAATGTTGAGGAAGATTAATCCTTTGTTACTCCCATCAATTGAAAAGGAGGTGAAAAAACTGTTATAGGATAAGATTATTGTGCCTTTGAGGTACTCATATTGGGTGGAAAATTTAGTTCTTGTCGGGAAGAACAATGGGGAAATAAGACTTTGTGTGGATTTGCGGAATCTGAATAAGACCTCACTAAAAGATAACTACCCTCTACCTAAGATGTACTACATTTTGTAGTAAGTAGTAGGGTTTGCGCAAATGCACATGATGGATGGCTTCTATGGATATAATTAGGTTAGTGTACACCCTTTGGATCAGGAGAAGACAACTTTTACTACACCATGGGGAATGTTTATGTATGCCAGAATGCCTTTTGGCCTCATAAATACTGGAGCTACTTTCCAAAGAGAAATAGATATAGAATTTGTAAGAGAGCAAGATAAACTCGTAGTGATCTATCTAGATGATATAACTATTTTCTCTAAATCAGATGAAGAGCACCTCAAGCACTTTCACCTCACTTTTGCAAAATGAATAAAGTATGGTAATTTGTCCTTAAACCCTAAGAAATCACAGTTTGCTTTAAGTGAAGGGAAGCTATTGGGCTACATTGTGGCAAAGGAAGGAGTGAATATTGATCCCAAAAGAGTATAGGATATTAAAAATATTCCATTACCACGGACTAGGAAAGATATTCAAGTTTACTTGGGAAAAATAATTTTTTTAAGGAGATTTATACCAAACAATGATGAAATTATCAAAGAGATCACATAAATGTTGAAGAAGGATAGGGAATTCAAGTGGACTATAGAAGCCCAAGAGTCATTCTATAGAATTAAAAAATATGTTGCATAAGCCCTAGTCTTAACTAGGCCAGATTATTAGAATCCATTCCTCATTTTCTCTTTTATCTCTCCTAACATGGTGCCAACTATTTAAGAAAAATAGTGAAGGACAAGAACAACCAATTTCATTTTTCAGCCAAGTGTTATGAGATGCCAAGCTGAAGTATATATATCTTAGAGAAATAGACCTATGGCTTGGCGAAAACCTTGAAGGCCTTTCGAATTTATGTTTTGCAGTCAAATATAATAGCTTATTTCCCTACATTTTTTGTGAAAGATATTCTTGTGCAGGGTGATAGTGATGGTAAGAGAGGGAAATGGATTGCCAAAATTCAAGAATATGATATGGATATCAAACCAACTAAGTTGATCAAGGGGCATGGATTAGCTAAAATATTTTTTGAATCTAATTTCCAAGCCTTGGGTATAAACTTGTTGGAAAAAGAGGAAGGAGAAAGTAGGGGAGAAGAGTAACAAAATAATATTGAGACCATAACACAAAAAATCCAGATGAAATACCTAGTCTAATAGTGGTATAAGTATCTTTTCCATTATTTACCTTTTTTGAAATTCCACTTGAATTTTGAAAAATTTAAATATAGGGAATTGAGGCTACAAGCACAGAAGTTTGTTATCTCAAGTGGCCAACTGTACTAGAAGGAACCGATGGGGATTTTTATTTTATGTCTGATAGAAGAATGGAAAGTTTTAGGGGCTAATATTCCATGATTTTTACAAAAAAAAGATTTGCCAATTTCCATTTTTGATTAAAATGATTCACCCAATTTTTAAAACTTAAAATTATTTGATCTTAAGAATTTCCAACATTATATAGAAGAGTATATATAAAATCATTGTAAATTCGAATAAGTTTACAAATACATCAATAATTTTTTTATATTTTGCATATTAGGGACTAGTAATATTCGCCAATGTTTTTAATCTTTAAGATAATTTTCCATCCTTAAAATTTTCCCTGGATAGAAGAGGAGATTCCAAAGGTGATTGATGATTTCCATAACTATGTATGTGGGGGACATTACAGTTGGAAAGCCACCACCCATGAAATCCTCAAAGCTAGTTTTTATTGTCTGAAACTATTCAGAGAGGTTCATACATATGTTAGGTCCTATATTCTTACTGAGAAGTAGAAGTTAACACCTGTCCCCCTGATCCCTGTTTTTGTGGAGGAGCCCTTCAAGCAATGGGGGATAGAATTCATAGGATAAATACACCCACCATCCATCTGTCAACACAAATGGATACTTACAACCACTGATTATTTCACAAAATTTGTGGAGGCCATCCCAACCAGAAATACAATCGATACAATAGTCATCAAGTTCATGGAGGAGAATATCCTTGCTAGATTGGTTGTCCAAGGAAGATTATCACAGATAACACTAAGGTATTTAAGTCAGCCAAGTTTATAAGTTTCTGGAAAAAGTATAATATCATCGTTGGATGAGCTACCACCTACTATCTATAGGGAAATGGATTGGATGAATCTTATAAAAATCTAGTGAGGATTCTGAAAAATATTGTATCTGAAAATCAGAAAAACTAGTACTCACAACTAAAATTTTCTCTATGGCGCAAAAAAGTTGCCACTAAGAGGTCAACTAGGAAGTCTCCTTTTGAATTGGTATATGGAATGGTTGTAATTTTCTTTGTTTGGCTAGCCATGCCCATGGCTAAAATTCTACAGGATGTTGAGGAGGAGCCAAATTCTCTGACTAGGAGAATAAATGAGTTGGTAGAATTGAAATAAACTAGAGGAGAGGTAACACAATATCTAATTGAATATCAAGAAAAGATGAAGGCTATTTTTGACAAAAATGCAAAGGATAAATCCTTATAGCCAAGAGATTTGGTGCTCATATGGGATGTTAGGAGTGAGGACAAGGGAAATAATGGGAAGTTTGATCCCTTGTGGTTTGGACCTTTCAATATATTAGAAGCAAAAGGAAGCAATACCTTCTTACCGGAAAACTCAGATGGTGAGGTACTTGAAATTCTTGTGAATGAGCAGTTTCTCAAGCTCTATTTGCAGCATTAATGAGGTCCATTTTCACCCACTGTATATACTGATGAGCCATTGTACATACTAGTAATGCTTTAAGTTTTTACTGCTTTTGTTTTTTCTTTTTTATTCACTTGAATAAAATGAATCCATGCCAAACAGATAGAGGAACTAATCCATAGGTTCTCAATGCATTCGTTGCAATCCATTTTCCCCAATTGGAGTCATTGTTGTCACCTATCATACCCTCTTGTAATTGTGTTGAATAGTCCTATTTTTATCCCGAAATATTGGATATATGGGAGGGATCAACATATCATAACCCGATATCAGAAGGCTAGAAATCACAGTAGGTGATAACCTCAGAACTTGTTTCCTAAATCAAATTCCTTTCTAATAAAGTTTTGATCTGATACTAGGGCAGCAAGGTTGGATTTATTAGAGGTCATGGTCTTAGTGTATCAAAACCTTAGCATATCGAAAATTCTAAATATTAGGGGTTGGAACATAGGGACCTTGACAATATATTAAAAAGGGAAAGTGAAAATCTAGGGAGCTAATAATTAGAATTCAAGATATCGGCAAGGGTTGGAGCAGGCGACATATCGAAACTTGAATTTTGGAAGGATGGTCATTTCAGAACTTTAAAGATCAGAATCTCATAATTTCTTAATACTCATAATTCTTTAGAAGCACTGAGGTAGTGAGGAGTAGGGATTTATAAAATAAATTATTCTCAAAACTAAGGACTCGAGGGACCATTTTCTCTCTCCTCCAATAGGACACACGACAACATGTGGTTGGATCTAAGAAGTTGATGAGGCAAATGATGTCAGCATGAAGTGGAAGTATGGAGGACACATGGCAATCAGATTCAACGTTTTGGGTGACCTAATGGGGAAATCAGTGCGACACATGTCACCACTAAGGAGGCGCCATGTGGAGATGATGACATCATCTCAGAGGTCAGTATTTTAGAGGATGTAGATTTTGTAACTCCTGTACAAATGAAATTTTGAAAAAGTTATGATGGAAGGGGGCTCCAATTTTGAGTGGCACTTAATCGTAGGGACCCAAAAGAACCAAGGGTGTAGAGAAAGGCCTAGTACCTAAAGTGCTATGGAGCATATTGGAGGTTGGAGACATCAAAACTCCACTATAAAAGAATTTTGATAAAATTTATTTTGTTGGGGTTTCTAATGTAAATAACCTTTGGTTGTGGAGCTCAGAAAAACAAAAGACAGAGAGAAAATACATTAATAAATAAGCCCTCGACAGGACATTAAAGGCCTTAGCACTTAAGTTCTATGCCGCGGGTCACAACTCTTGATCCCTTGGAGGAAATTTGATAAGGGGGCTAAGAAAAATGGGCCAAAGGCCAAATCAGGATTTCAAAATATCATAAGCCCACATTAATAAAAAATTACAATGTGCAGGGATATAAAATATTCAATGCAGTGGGGTATGAAGTTGTCAGTCACAACACAAAGTCTTATGGTGGATAAAAAAAAGAAGCTAAGCATAAAGGGGCTAAAGGAATCAAAATTTTGTGATTTCATAAGGTTTCTTTCAATAGATTTATGATATAATAAGGCCTTGATACTGCAATGTAGATACTATGGAGGATGAATGGGTCGACAACTATTAGCTTCGTTCATCCATCGACCAGTGTAGAGCACGTTGAACGCTACTACACCAAATCACGACCAGCTCCAAACAACGATAATCCAAGCGATTAGAGGGAGAAAACAACAAGCGAATTGGTAGGTAACTGTGGGAGGAATATAATGGCATATGCCTGGACAAATCATCAACCCACCACTGACCCAGTTCATGGAGACTGATTCCACCTGAGGGAATCAAAGGAGTTAGCAATGGAGATATTTTGTTGTGTCATATGACACCTCATGTTTTTTTTTTAATATTTCATTTTCAAGAAAAGAATCAAGTATGTTATGTAATCATTAGGACAACTAAGCCATTTGCATGCTCAAACAAATAGGTTGTTAAGACAGTTGTAGTGTTCAAGATATTTTGTGACTACTTGTTTCAACTTTCTCCCTATAAAAGGGAAGAGGAACTCGATAGAAAAGGTTACGAATTTTGTTCCAAAGGGGGATTTCGAACTTTTAATGGAGAAACGAAGAGTGTATGCTCTATTCTAAATATTAATATACAAATTTGGTGATTTTGCTTGCATTTGGCTGCACTATGTACCCTCCTCTATATTTATCAATTCATATGTGTTTTCTTCTTAGATGACATGTAATAGTAGCTGTTGGATGTAGTTTTATGAAATCATGGATTCATTTAAGTTTTTATTGAATTGAGATGCCCATGACTAATGAGATGTCACATCCTTAATATGCTCCATGTTATCCGAAATACCATTCAATGTTCATCCCCATTCAATGTCCATTCCTTCTTTTCTTACCGAAGTCTGATGCATGGGATTCTATGCTTATCCCTGTATATTTGATTTCTCTTCTACATATTGTTATTTCACACTTGCTACAATGACAAATGAACTATATGCTTTTGTAAGCTAGCCACCAGAGCTTGATATTTAAGTCTTCAATGAGTCTACTTTGGTATAAATGGTAATCCACCCTCTTGAAAGAGATTTTGAATCAATTGTATTAAAAATATGTTCAATGTTGAGTGTAAGTGAACAATTACAACATATATTACAACAATATTTAAGATTTCCTAGGCACTGGTCCCTTCTCAACTTGGGGTTGTCTCTAGGAGCGACAACACCATGCTTCCTCTTCTGTGAACTACACATGTCTTATGATTATGACCTTCTTGGTTATTAAATTATATTGCCTGTATGCATTGAATTCATCACTATATCCTACAAATATACATTTCTCCCCCTTCCTACCAACTTCTTCCTTAATTCATCTAGGACGTGCATAAGCGACACATCCAGACACTCTCATACGAGTGACACTATGTTTTCTTCCACTCCATGCTTCTTCAAGAACCATGTTCTTGAAACTTTTGATTGGACACCTATTTATAATGTATGTTGCACAAGCAACAACTTAATCCCAATAGTGATTTGGAATATTTTTTTATTTCAATGTACTTTCACCATTTCCATAATGGTCCTATCTTTCCTTTCTACGACACCATTTTAATGAGGTGTATACCTTGTTGTAAATTATTTGTGACTTCCATGCTTCCTTCAAAAATGTAGGAAGTCATTTGAGATATATTCCCCACCCATGTGAGTTCTCACAACTTTAATGTTGTGTAAATTTGATAGAAATTGTAGCTGTTCAACATTTCGAACTAAAAACAAGAGACACAATTCTACTCTACTAATCTACAGAATAAAAATCACAATTTAGAACAACATGCATAGACATGCTACAAGAAAAACCACAAGAACACACTGATTTATAGGGGAACCCAACAGGAAAAGAACCCTCAAGCCTTTTTTCATTAATCAATTGAATAGAGAAACTATTAGAATTGCATGCTCTAGGTTCAAGCACCACCTACAAAGGTAAAACTATTGTCCCTATTGAATTAGGACCTGTGGCCAACACTTAGCCACTTTATTCCTCCTTTAGCCTCCTATTTCCTTGAGAAAATATGAGCAAATTTGACCTCCTAAACGATAGGGAAGTCCCTATTTCCTTACAAAACTCCCAAGGAATTGTTCTCCTGATTGCATGCAACAATTATACACTTAACTAGTATACAATTCATGTTACACTAGCCTTTTTCTCCTCACATCTAACAAAGCAATTCAAATTCCATGCATGAATGAGCTATTTTGGGATGATTGATTAGGTAACTAATAGATCTCTGAGTTAGAATGATGTCCCACTACACAACTAACTTTCAACTGACTCTATCAATAGTTAGAGGCCAGTTAACTAAATACAACTGAAAATAATTGAAGTAGATTGATAAAATTTGGAAATCAACACATGCATGACAAAACTCCATTCCCACTAACTCGAATTTATTGATATAAATCTGTGAAAAGGGACATGTCACACTAGTTAACTTCCTCCAAGTTGTCCTGCTGATGTGGAAATGTGATTTACTCAATTTGACTAAGGCTAAAGTCAAACTGATCCTTTCTTGCTACACTTTCTAACACTCTCTCTTAGTAAGAAAATGGTTTTTCACCTCAATCTAGCTCCTATGGAATATACTCTAACACCACCTCTCATTGTTGTTGTTTCTACTGCAACAACTACAACTGAGAATCATCCATAATATTGAATCACTAATGTCCCTGGAATTGTCTACTAGGAAAAATACACTGTTGTTGATTCTGCATTTTTCCTCCTATACTGCTATCAACACTACTCTATGCTCCTTAACATTTGGGTGCACCAATTGACATTAATCCTTATGCTACTGAATAATTTGGGCCCTTGTAGCAAGGTAATGATCCATGAGGAAAGTATATTGCAATTGTTACTGCTCTCCTATGGATCCTATCCAATTTTTTCAACTCTAGGACTAAGGCTATCGATTGCCCCACCTCACTCCTAGAGGTATAATTGTATGCATGGTGAAATATAATCTACTCATACTGCTACTGCTACTACTTGGTTATTGGTTCCATGATGTTGCTACAACTATTGCAATAATGATTTTGATCTCCTCTAATCCTAAAGTACTAGCTACCATAGGGTTGCTCCCTTTGAAACTAGACTCCCTTTAACTCTTGACCTCCACGTGGGAAATCTCGCTACTCCTCAATCTGCCAATATTAATGATCACAATTCTTTTTTGTGTCACTAAAAATTGGCTCACTGATATGCCCACTAGAAGCCTTATAGATCCATTAAGAAGTATGCACATAGGATCTTTTGGATCTGCCCTGAACTAGGGCTCCATAACTCTACCTCCTAACAACTCATTAGTTCTTTGATGGTCATTGTACATGAGGACTTCAAGGACTGCCCACTTGTCAATATTTTGGCTACTCTAGAATGTTGCTCCTAGGGCACTTGTGATGATCCTAAATTTGTTTCAAGCTCATAAATTTGAACTTCTCTCTAATAGATACTCAAGCCTCAATCCATTGAAAGTATTTTTTTCTTCACTGAAGAGAATTGCACCAAAAACTTTGCAAATAAAAATTTCTAAACAAGAATATCTAATGCTTGGTTCCTATTGTGATTTCAAGCTCTGATACCATGTAGAAATTTGATAGAAATTTCAACTGCTCAAGACTTCGAACTAAAAACAAGAGATACAATTCTACTCTACTATTATGCAGAATAAAAATCACAATTTAGAACAACATGCAACAAGAAAAACCAAAAGTACACAATTATTTTCAGTGGAACCCAACTAGGGAAAACCCCTCAAGCCTTTTTGCATTAATCAGTTGAATAGAAAAACTATTACAATTGCATGCTCCAACTCTGTGCACTACCTGCAAAGGTAAAACTATTCTCCTTAATAAATGAGAACCTCTCACCAACACTTAGCCACTTTATACCTCCTCCAACCAACTGTTTCCTTGATCAAATTCAGGCTCCTAAACAATAGGTAGGTCCCTATTTCCTTGTGCAATTCCCAAGGAATTGATCTCCTAACTGCATGCAACAACTGTATACTCAACTAGTATACAACTCATGTTACACTAGCATTTGTCTCCTCCTCTCCAACTGGGAAATTTGAATTCCATGCATATATGAGATATTTTTGGCTGATTGATTAGTTAATTGACATATCTCTAAGTTAGATGATGTCCCACTACACAACTAACCTTTAACTGACTCTATTAATAGTTAGAAGTCATTTAACTAAAAAAAAATGAAAACCACTGAATTATATTGCTAAAAGTTCGCAATCAACACATGCATGACTGTACTACAAGTCCACTAACTTGAATTTGTTGATCTAACTAAGTGACAAGAGCCATGTCACACTAATTAACTACCTCCAAGTCGTCCTGCTAATGTGTAAAATCAATTTACTCAATTTCACTAAGGCTAAAGTCAATTTGAGCGTTTCTTACTACACTTTCTAACAAATGTAGTGTCTACTTTGCTTCTCAACAAGAGATTTATATTGAAAGAAGCACTCAAACACTATACTTTTCTCTTTTAGGAAGCATATTCATGTCTTCCTTGTGTGGTATATCTGAATGCCAAAAAATAATGGTTGCCACCAATTGATTGTGTCTGCATTGGTCCACATAAATATGAATGGACAATCTCCAAAGGTGCCTTTGCCCTTATGGACTTTCCTACTGGAAATGTTTCTCTATGTTGTTTTCCCAAGATGCATCCTTCACATAATATGTCCAGTTTTTCTATGAGTGGAAATCCCTTTAACATGCCTTTCATATGTCGCAAATTGAAACCTCCAAAATTAAGATTCCCAAATCTTAGATGCCATTACCAATTTTCATCTTTGAGCTCTACTTGAATGTTTGTTTGTGTGACAGCTACAACATTTCTTCCATCTTCTTGTGAGTTCATTGATAGTTGTGCACCTTTGCAATCAACTCTTTGCTTGGGAATTTATCCAAAATTGTGCATTCCTCATTTTTGAAAAAGATATTGTAGCCCTTTTGGATGAGTTGTCCAATATTTACGAGATTTACTTCAAACCTAGAACAAAATATACATCTGATATATACTTCTTCCCCCCCTTCTTAGTTAGAATATTAATTCTTCCTTTCCCATGAATGACACTTTGTTATCAGTCTCTAATGTCACTTCAGGTTTTACACTTTCATCTAAATTAGAAAACATTATCTATGTTTCATGTCATGTAGTTGCTACAACCTGAGTCTAGAAACCATACATCTTTTTTCCTCTCTTGTACTACATTACATTTTAAAACATATTTTCTTGGTTTTCATTTTCTTTTGCAAAATGTGCATTTGGTTTGTTATTAAGATCATGTAGCTTCTTTCTACATTCATTTTCATAATGTCCGTACCTCTTACAATAATGACATTAAACTTGAGATTTATCATACCTTTGACCTTGTGCTTGATTTTGGCTTGAGTTTTGACTGGATTTTGATTGCTTCCTCTTCCACTTGAGCTTGAAAGGATGCTTCTTCCTCTTCCTCCGCCTCTACCTTGACCAGTTGAGACTTGTGTCTTGAACACATGATCCATTGAAGAATTTGTTGTTCCATTCAACCTATGTTCATGAGAAATTAGTGATGCATTAAGCTCATCCACTAAAAATTTTGAGAGATCCTTTCTCTCTTCTATGGCCACAATAATAGGGTCAAATCTTGCTAGCAAACTTCTTAAAAATTTCTCAACTATTCTCCTTTCTTCACGTGTCTCACCATGAGACTTGATTTGAGTAACCAATCTAAATACTTGTATGCAAAATGAGTCTATTGTCTTAGACTCCTTCATGCATATAGTTTCAAAATCTATTCTCAACATTTGTAACTTTACTACCTTCACCTTTTCCATTCCTTGATATATTTTTTGGAGAATATCTCATTCTTTATTGGACTTTGTTGTGGCTGCAATCCTTGGAAATATGCTCTCATGCATTGCCCAGAATATGTAGAAGATAGATTTGGAGTCCTTCATATTGTCTCCTAACAAATCCTTTTATGCTTGTGCCAAAGCATTGTATGCTGCTGCATCTGCTAGTTCTAGGAACCCATTCCCCACCAAACCCTAAACGTATCGACAAGAAAAAAAGGCCTTTGTTGTGATTTCCCAATAGTCATAATTTTTGTCATTAAATTGAGGTATTTCATGATTAGTCAAGCCTGTGCTTGATGCTACTATTTTTCACAAGTTAAATACTTTGACTCCAGTTGGTAAGTTTACTTTCTTAAATCTGTTGTAAACCAAAGCTTGAAACCTTGCTCTATTACTTTGACATTTGTTGGTAATTCTGTGTTGACAGTGCTGGACTCACCAACATGTCAAGGGGATATCTCTAGTAATAAGTCCCAATTAGACCTCAGACTATTTGCTATAGGAGTCCTAGTAGTGGGTCGTAAGGTAATGCCTTGACCATGATGTCGCGCAGAGGCAAGTAAGATAACTCTATCAGTAGCAAGGGTGTGACTGTAGCAGTGAGTCACAAAAGGTTAATGAGAGGTTCTAACACAAGTGGGTTGGGATGAGTGCACCCCCTGACAAACTATATCAGTACTCAGTTGGGAAGGGCACACATGAGCGAAGGTGAATCAAAAGATGTAAATCATATCAGTCAACAATCCAAAGTGATGGTTAAACCAACATCACATTTGCAGCAAGATTCATATAATTTCATATGAAGCAGTTCATACACAAATACGTATGTTAAACAAAATACGTCATTAAAGGAACCAGTGCAGTCCAAATACAATAAAAACATATGCATGAAAATGTGCTAGCTCTTATTATATAAATAAGTGTAAGTTCAAATCATATAATACAGCCATGTAAACTTGCTACCTCCAACAGTGAAACGTTACAGCCACATCCACGTGCTCCTCCAAAGAGATGTATCATCTTTGTGTAGTGGAGAAGCCAAGGCACATTACAATACTATCTAAGCTTACTTCAAGATAGTCTTAACAGAAGCTTGGCTGACCAGAAGCCTGTACAATGAGTTATGAGGGATTATTTATAGAAAAGGGTGGGGTGGCCCTCGACATTCCCCATTCTGACTATTCAACTACCCTCATGGCTCTTCACCTACTCTATGACTATTACATTCACCATTAACACTTGACTTAGACTTGACATGACTCAACATTACAATGCAAATTTACTCATATGAACATAATGGCTTGAGAAATCCAAACTAGACATCACTCTGACTTAGAAAACTATAGAAGTCCAACTACTCAACATCCTCATGTTGATCAATAGTAACACATTAATGCCAAGCTCTGTAGTCTCTGATAGTGTTCGTGTGTTCCATGATGACATCCATCTGAAACTTGACCTTCACCTCCATAGCATCTGGGTACACTACTTTGGCTCCTCTGTCCAACTCATCTGAAAGCATGCACATCATTGCCTTCAATGTGGCTAGACCAGCAACATACTTGTGAATGATGTCAGCACTGATAGGAAAGTTTGGGTTGGTGGCGATGTACTTCAAATCATCGAAGTACAAGTCAAGCTCTAGTCGAACGTGCTTTTTGGTCTTCGCCTGGGTGAGAGTCCCAAGTGATGTGATTACATGTGTGCACACCACAACATCCATGCTCTTGAATACTCGTGCATGGGAATCCTGTATGATAGTGGTGAGTTGTGAGAGATCCTCATAGTTCTAGATCCGAGTCTGAATACGTGCTTTCAGCTCGACCACATTTGGCCTCATCATCTTTGGAAAGTGGAGTGGAGCTCCCTTATACTTTATCATCCATGTTTGCATATCATCAACAACAACATGTATGTTTGTCAAAATACATGTTTTCCTAGCACATCGCTGCTGCCATCCATTGAAATGGATGATGTCCTTGTGCATGGTACCAAAATTGGAGTACAATGCTCGAAAACTGTGTCAAGGGACAATACTTCATCTAGTATTGCCTGCTTCAATTCAGCTCAGACAAACATTGTCACCAAGTATCCTCATTGCTTGGCCACTTGTATTTCCTTCACCATTCCTTCATTCTCATCTATAAGAAAATGAACACTTGAGCTAGTGGCTTCAGCATATACTCTAGTCCCATTGGCCAAAGAAGCTGAATGCTTGTGCACATTGGTAACGATCACTTGTTATTCAACTAGCGTAGGGGATGTTTGATCCTTTGGAGTTAACACTCTGTGAGACTACACAAATCTATGTTGGGATTCATCAAATGAGATGTTGTGCATCTCTTCTTCTAGCTGATCACAAAGGATCTCAGTGCCTCCTTGGTCATCTAAGACTTTCTCTTCTTTTGGATGCATTGAAGCGGGTGAGTCAACCTCTTTGTGGTGAGGCATGAGGTTATTGTCCTTTTCCAACTCCTGCTACTCCATGTCTACATTCAACTATTGAAGTGCGCGTTCTATCTCATGAGAAAAGTCTTACCCCTGTGATGGTTTACCTTGTTTGCCTGATGCCAGCTTTTTGAATGAATCGACTATTTGCACGCACATTGATTCATCTGTTTGCATGTGATGTGCCCCCTGTTGTATCTCCTACTATTGCACTTCCCTCTCCTGTTGACACAACTCTTGTTCTTTCTAGAGTTTCTCCCTCATCTCATGCAACTCCTTCTCTACTTCTTCCATTCTCTTCTTATCCCTTTGCCTTCATGTGATTTTATTTCCTTTTTTGCCTCTATAGCCATAGTTTCTTTCTCTAGAAATGGATTTGCTTGAAACACGTAGCTTTGTTCCTCCTCTATGCGATCGATAATATTCATTTTCCCTTTGTCGCACACTGGGATGCTTAGCTCTGCTGCTACTGCTACTACTATTTGTGCTCTCTGTGATGCTGCTTTGCTAGCTACTCCACTGTGAATCCAACTGGTTCATTATGTCTGGAGAAACTGCAACAATATCTCTATGGGTCCTCCTCATCCCAATGAAATGCCCTGTAGATCTAGTTGAAATAAACTCTCCTGCAGTGATCCTTCACAATGCAGTGTGTGTCATACGGATTTGTAGCTTCGGAGGACGAACGGGTATTTCTTCATCAGTTTTGCTTTGACATATGCTTGCTTGATACTTTGGATCTCATATAAACCAATCCACAATGGAAGCGTGGGCTAAGGTGCCTTCTTCTTCTGCTGTAGTCTAGCTATCAATCCTACCGAAAGGATACTTCTTGCATGACAAGTATGTCCAAGGCAAACTTTGGCAGAACATGTGAAGGCTTCTCTGCACCGAACATTTGGATGAAAGTGCCAGATGGTGAGGCATAACAACCTGCAATACCTATCAATGCCACCATTTCTTCCTTTGACATGTATGGTAGATCTTGTTCGAATATCATCTTGTACAAAGGGATGAAAAAATGGTCGGACATTCGTGTGATTACTCCTTTGAAGCTACATTCACACAACAACTTGAGATATGTTTTCACAGTAGTCTCTACTGATGAGCATGCCCACTCCAAGCCAGGGAACTCATGTAGGGACAAACTGCATCTAGGATGTAGGCGACCATTTAAATCTCTGCATGCATACCTCCGGATGACTATAGAGCCTTCGTGACTTGATCCTTTAGTTGACGAGCCAGTATGTCGAACCAGTTACATGGTTTTCCTTCTCTAGCCACTTGGTCTAGTGCAACCACCCAACTCTGTGGGAAGGTTCCATGCTTACTTGGCCATCCTGAAACAAGCTGGCTCCTTTACCCAATCCATGAGAATGTATCTGGAGTTAGCATTGTTGTTGGGTAAGCTGAATGGAGTCTTCATGAAATTCATGAGCTTTGACATTTGATAAATCTCATCATAATCCTATTCCTAGAAGGTCGCAAGCTTCATCCCACTGACACTACTCATGGTCATCATCTTAGGATTAGTGTGCGAGACGATCCAGTGTATCATGGTTGCGCATGGGAACACAGGATATCTGCATGCAATATGGTATATGCTAGACTTGTGAATGTTCACTTACACCTGGCAGTATTTGAGGTGTTCCCCAGAAGTGCCCGCAAATGTTTCATTGACTTCTTGCCACTTCATTTTGATGTCCTTGTCTAGATACAACCTTGTATCTTCATAGATCAACAGACTAGAGGACATTTGCTCAGCTGCTGCTCTAACTACATTTCCATTAGTGTCTCGAGATCATGTCCTCTTGGAAGCTATTGAGATAGATAAACACTTGAAAGATCTAGAGACAAGAAATATGTGTGGTAAGAAATTTGTCAGCGAAAACAAAGCAACTTCTGGGGAAAGACACAGCACATACTTGTGAAACTGATGAGCAAGATTGCACAATTTATTTTGGGAGTCTGGGTGACTGGCTACTAGAACTATGCAAAATGAAGTCTGGGCCATCTAGGAGGTAGGGATGGCTACTGGATCTGTGCAATGTGCAAGCCAGACTGGGTGTTGGCTGTTGGGATTACATAATGCACAAATCCAGTTGGGAAGGACTGTAAGCCTAGGGACAGATTTGCACAATTTCCTAGGCCAATAGTCATTGTCCTCCAGAAATACACAAAATAGTCCTAGAGGTTAGTGCTCGGAAAAAATGTGCATTTCTGGAGAGGAAGGCAGAGCCTTGCTTCCCTAGATTGCGCAAAGCAGTCTCAGTGAGGCAGAGTCTGGGCCAAGGTTGGCTTGACTTACTGACAAGAAACTGAAAGGAAATAAAGACAGTGAATGCATGGTGACACTAAGTGATAGTAGAAGTTATTGAAAATGCATGAAAATCATGAATGAAAGATTTAACAAATAGATCAATCATGCATGTGGGTGAAGCGATTTGCTAGTTTGGTGAATGTTCATGCAAAACAGTTTCATCCATGCAACAACAGTGAGATAGCAACAAAAAATGAAACAGAGCTAGGAAAATCTAGTATACATGTAAATGAAAACAAGCATTCAAAGAAATCAAGCAAACAACACTCATACAAGAGAATACACAAAAAGTGACAAAAATGCTGAAAAGACAAGTTGAGACCACTTACCCATGAATAGCTGAGCTAGATGTGTCAAAGAGTCCTGCATATTCTATGGGATGTTAGAGCTCTAATATTGATGTGAAATAGTGAGATCTTATGTGTCGAATAAATAAGTTTGAGCTCATGACACACGTGCCACAAATCTAGGAAAAAGTGAGACTTGGAGGGAAACTTCTGAAAAAACTTTCCATGTAACCCTAGGCTACTGAAAATAGCTCCCTGAATTGTGGGATGCCTTTTGCATGTTGCCTTTTTCTATTGCAGGAAGAGCAAGTCATGCATGCATGCAAATCAAGTTTCATTGGTCTTGGGAGGAACTGGTCAACCAAACTGCTCATACATGCAATTGCTCAACTGCTTGAGAAAAATGCGCATTTTTGGATGGGATTTGGGCTAACTGCCTAGGAGGCTCGCAAAATTTCTGGGCAGAGCAGCTGACTGCTGCCTAGATTTGCACAAATTTTGGGCTGAGTAGCCTTTTTGGGAGAATTTGCAGAAATCCTATTGGGAGTGTTGACATGCAGGATTGCACAATCTTGGAGCCCAACAAGCCAATAGAGAGGATTATGCAATTTCTGGAGGGAAGGTTGGTTTCCCTCCAGAAATGTATAATTCTCAAGGGGAAGCTACTCAGCCTACAGCTGGACTAAGTCCAGGTGAGCAGCCTGTGAGGGGAATGCATCACGCTATGCTCGACAAGTTGCCTTTGTGCATGAAAAACACTAAAGCTTCTACTTGATGAAGCAAGACAAAGTGTTGTGTAAGGTTGGTAGGGAGGCTCCAAAACAGTCTATGGAAAAATTTTGGAGGGTGGTTGGAGCTGCTACAACACTTGGCGACACACTGGTAGGATTTTAGCTCTCTGAATGAGACCTTGTTCGCGAAAAGCAAGTCTAACACCTCCGGAAGTATTGTTCAGTTCTTAACTCATCTTGGTTTCACAATAGCTTGATTGTAATATGTAGCATTTGCCAAGCTATTGTTCGATTGACACACATTCCAAGCCAAGGAAACACAGTTGTTTTGATTGGGGTTGAGGGGTATATAGGTGCATAAGAAGTATAGTCGTAAGAGACTTAATTTCATCTCTAGTTTTGCTCCACTACCAGCAGGCCTGGACAATACCCTGGTGGAGTCACATAGGAACACAAGCATGGCTCTGATACTAGCGGGCCTGGTCATTACCTCAACGGAGTTACCTACATCACCTTCCTGTACATGAATCCTTTCTCTTCTTTTTCCTTACACATTTTCATTTTGAATTTTTTGACTTCTTTATCTTTTCATTTCTCATTTTCTCAACTGTGCATAGCACTTATTCATTTCAGAGGTGGAAGAGGGATCCCAACTTATTGAGAGAAGAAGAGGTTGTTCTAGCAGAGAAGTAGTTTATTGTATCTCTAACGTGCCTGTTAAAGTTTTCCCCCTCACCTTACTCTACTTGACTGAGATGACAAGGGTTAACCCAAAGACAACCAACTAGAGAAGGTGACACTAGTTAGCATGCAAACGTTGTGCTTTCACCAAGGTTCACTTCGAATATTATGTATTTTCCTTCAATGTATCATGGACTAAAAGTAACAAGCTCTTCATACAAAGGCAAGATGTCAGATAACAAAGTAGTGATAGTTGTACAAGCCCTCTTGTACTTCACCCAGCTTGTTTCAAAAGTCATACATGATTTCATGCAAAAATGACCTACGAACGAAGGAAACGAACTAACAAACATCAATGCAAAGCAAAAGCAAAAGAAAACGTGAAAGCAAAGCAAGTAAGAAAACAAGCAAGAAAATAAGACGAATAAGCAAACAACCATGCAAGCAAAATGACTGAAAGAAAACACTGCTCCTACTCCTACACTAATGATGCATGGGCCTGATCACGTGAAGTGATATTTCTAATGCAACCACTAGCGTATTGTTTGACCCACATTGATGAAGGATTGGCATGTGAGCAAAGCAATTGTATGAACCAACAAACAAGAAAAATATAATAATGAAGACAACCACACTTCATGTCTGACAGTGCCCAAAGGACCTAAGCCAGTGCAAGTGCATGATGAGCAGTCCATGGGGTTATCATGGTGATGTGTGATACTGAGTGAAACTTTGAAGCATAAGCACACTCTTGACTGTGACATGTAAGCAAATGAAAGAAAAAAGGATAACTTACATTGCAAACAGGTGCTTGCAATGTAATATTCCTCCAATGCATGAGAAATGGGATCATGCACTTCGTGTGGAGGAAGTATGATCTGTGTGTGAGATGGATATTCAATGCATATAGATGAGTGATGAGGAGCCTTGGGTGATTGAACACTTTCATTATCAAAGGTGAGACTAACCCCAAGGGAGTGAGGACCTGACATAACCATCAACTTGGGCTGGAGTGCCTCGATGGTCTTCGGTGTTTCAACTTCATCATCAGGTAGATAATCATAAACCAGTGGCTTCAAAATATCAACTATGATAGAGCCATGATCATGATCAAATATGGAAACAAATGGATCATACTACCACGATAAAAAAAAAAAAATTAATCCATCAGCATCCTCATGATCGGATGAATCAAACAGAGGGGTATATGAAAAGTGAAAAAACTCATCCTTTGTGTTTCTGGAAAAGACGGATGAAATATAAAATGGATTTTCAATGAATAACTTATCCTCTCCATTGTAAAATGATGGACCAACATCTAGTGAGTCCTGCAAGTGATCAACAATGGGTGCATCCATGGATGAACACACACATGAAAAATCATGGATGGTAGGTTTGCCAAAGAGGTTAGCAAAGAATGAAGGGGGCCTTCATAGAAGAGAGTCATCATTTCTCGAGTGTTGATGCTCAAGCTCCCACTCATACTCTTCATGAATGACAACGCATGTTGGTTGTGCAACACTAGCTCTGTCAATGCGTTGTTCCTCTCTCACAACAAGGGAAGAGTCCAGAATGGATGAACACAAGACAAAATCATCTGGAGGAACACTCGAGTGCGAAGACGGGGGTCACAGAATAGAATGCATATGAGAACTCAAAGGACTCACAACCAAATCTGCGCGAAAATCGAGTGAAGTGATGTTGGGAGAATGTGAAGACTGAACATTTGAGTGAGCATGATCTTCAACATCACTAGGTAGTGGTGGAGCTATTGAATGAGAGGGAGGTAGAAATTCAGTCAAGACAATAACTACATCCACATGAGATTGCACAACTCCATCAATGAAGAATGTTGAATGAGGCTTGACCTAAAACTTCCTCTTGGGATGGGCATATTTCTTAAGGCAATACTCGAACCGGTCCCAAAGATAAGAAAATTTCATTTGGTTTCTCAGAGCTTGAAACTGCAAGTCACGGAAGCATTGCCAAAACTCAATAACTGATTCATGGGGAGCCCTACGTTGCTGTAACAGTTTCTGGTCAAGATGGTCTGGATCAAAATTATAGAACATGTCTTCAATAAGATCACAAAAGTGCTCAAATGAGTCCACGCTATTAGCTGGCAGGTTGAGCAACCAATGAAATGGTGATTTGCGAAGTGTGCATGCAAGAAGAAATTTGGCTTGTTCATCAAAACACCCATCTTCCTCATAAAGCATGGAAACAAAGGCATGTAAGTACTCAGGCCAGGTTGCTTCACCTTCACCATCATACGTGAAAGTGGACAAGAGATCGAAAAACTCCCCCGTGATGGAGACATATTCACGATTCAAAAAAGAGTGCAAGACTCCATGAAAGGTATGCAGAGGTTCAAAACTGGATGAGAAGACACGGTTTGTCACCTAACCCTCCTTCTAGCACCATAAATGTTGACGGTGCTAGACCCACCAACATGTCAAGGGGAGCTCCCTGATAAGAAGTCCCAATTATACCTCATATCGTTTGGTATAGGAGTCCCAGCAGTGGATCATAAGGTAGTGCCTTGACTGCGATGTCGCATAGAGGCAAATAAGATAACTCTGTCAGTAGTAAGGGAGTGACTGCTGCAGTGAGTCAAGGAAGGTGAATGAGAGGTTCTAACACAAGTGGGTTGGGATGAGTGTGCCCCTTGACAACCTATATCAGTACTCAGCTGGGAAGGGAACACACGAGCGAAGATGCATCACAAGCTGGAAAATAGATCAGTCAACAATCCAAAGTGATGGTTAAACCAACTACACATCTGCACAAAGATTCATATAATTGCATACAAAGCAGTTTATACACAAATATGTAAGTTAAACAAACATCATTAAAGTAATTGGAGTAGTCCAACTACAATAACAACATATGCATGAAAATGTGTAGGCTATTATTATATAAAGAAGTGTAAGTTCCAATCATACAATACATCCATGTAAACCTAATAACCCCAACAGTGAAACGTTCCAGCCACATTTGCTTGCTTCTCCAAAGAGATGTACTAGCTCCATGTAGTGGAGAAGCCAAAACACATTACAATACTATCCAAGCTTACTTTGAGATAGTCTTAATAGAAGCTTAGCTGACCAAAAGCTTGTACAATGAGGTATGAGGGAGACTGTTCAACTACCCTCATGACTCTTCACCTATTCTATGACTATTACATTCACCATTGACACTTGACTTAAACTTAACATGACTCAAAATTACAATGCATATGTACCCATGTGAACACAATGGCTTAAGCAAGCCAAACTAGACATCACTCTAACTTAGACAACTATAGAAGTCCAACTGATCAACATCCTCATATTGATAAACAATAACATATTGATGCCAAGGTCTGTAGTCTCTGATAATATCCATGTGATTTGTGGTGACAACTGTCTGAAACCTGATCTTTGCCTCCATAACATCTGGATACACTTCTTGGGATCCTTTGTCAAACTCGTCTAAAAGCATGCACTTCATTGTCTTCAATGTTGTCGGACTAGCAACATACTTGTGCATGATGTCTGCACTGATAGGAAAGTCTAGGCTGGTGGTGATTCACATCAACTCATCGAAGTACAAGTCAAGCTCTAGTTGGACCTGTTTCTTAGTCTTCACCTGGGTGAGAGTCCCAAGTGATGGGATCACATGTGTGCACACCACAACATCCATGCTCTTGAACACTGGTGCATGGGAAGCTTGTATGCTAACGATGAATTGTGAGAGGTCCTCGTAGTTCCAGATCTGACTCTAGATACGTGCTTTCAATTCAACTGCATTTGGCCTCATCATCATTAGCAAGTCAAGTGGGGCTCCCTTGTACTTCATCATACATGTTTTCATGTCATCAACAACAACATGTATGTTTTTCAAGGTGCGTGCTCTCCTAGCACATTGTTGTTGCCATCTGTTGAGATGGGAAACTGCCTTGTGCATGGTACTAAAATTGGAGTACAATGCTTGAATAACTGTGTCAAGGGATAATACCTCATCTTGTATTTCCTTCTTCAATTCAGCTCAGGCGGACATTGTCACCAAGTCTCCTCCTAGCTTGGCCACCTGTAGTTCCTTTGTCATTTGCTCATTCTTAGTTATAAGAAAACGAGCACTTGAGCTAGTGGCTTCGGCATATATTCTGGTTGCATTGGCCAAAGTAGCTGGATGCTTGCGCACATCAGTAACGATCACTCGTTCTTCAACTTGAAAAGGGGATGTTTGATCCTCTGGAGTTGAAACTCTATGAGACTACACAACTCTATGTTGGGATTCATTAAATGAGATGTTTTGCATCTTTTCTTTTGGCTGACCACCAAGGATCTCAATGCCTCAGTCATCCGAGACTTGCTCTTCTTCTAGATGCATTGAAGCAGGTTAGTTGACTTGTTTATAGTGAGGCATGAGGTCGGTGTCCTGTTCCAACTCCTGCTGCTCCATGTCTGCATCCAACTTTTGAAGTGCATATTCTATCTCATGAGAAAAGTCTTTCCCCTCACCTTGTTCGCCTGATGCCAACTGTTCGGATGAAATGACTATTTGTACGGGCACTTCTTTGTCTGTTTTCACGTGATGAACCCCCTACTGTATATGTTGCTACTACGCTTCCCTCTCTTATTGGTGTAGCTCTTGTTCTTTCCAGAGTTTCTCCCTCAAGTCATGCAACTCCTCCTCTACTTCTTCCATTCTCTTATTATCCCTCTGCCTTTGTGAAATTCACTTATCGCATTGCCGCCTCTTTGCCTCTATAGCCATAGATGCTTTCTCTACAAGTGGATTTGTTCGAAACTTGTAGCTTTGTTCCTCCTCCATAAGATCGACAATCTACCTCTTCCCATCATCCTGCATTGGTATGCTTGGCTTTGCTCCTACTATTGGTGCTCTCTGTGATGCTGCTTCGCTAACCACTCCACAATGAATTTGACTGGTTCATTGGGTCCAAAGAAACTGTAGCAATATCTCCATGGGTCCTCCTTGGCCCAATGAAATGCCTCGTAGATCCAGTTGAACTAAACTCTCGTGAAGTGATCATTTTCAATGAAATGTGGGTGTTACACAAAAATATCGTCACCTTGATTATTTGCAGTTGGTGTAGGTCTATCACCACCTATACTAGCTTCCTAAGCAAGTCTCAAATCTCAGCTCTTCAAAAAAAGCTTTAGAAATGAGAGAAAGACATCAAAAAAGCAATGTAACTCTGGTTCTGCACTTTCTCTCACTTTTTCCTGCGGGCCCGTACCTTTTGTTCAGGATATCTGCGTACTTATACGCTCTGTATGTAAAGGGGAAGGTGCGTACCCCTGTAAAAGTCAAAAGGTGCAATCTTTATCTTAAAAAACTCATCTTCGGTTAATTCTAGACTTTTCTAGAAGCATTTGTTATGTGGATTGTTCGCTCCAAGTGGTTCATGCATCCCATGAGAGGAGGAACTAATCCCTTGTTGAGAGGAGCTATCCCTTTGAAGGAGGA
>APFE031370164.1:271692-375585 GCA_000404065.3 Pinus taeda | reverse complement strand
AGTTGTCTCGTTTTTGAGTGCATTGAAACGAATACTCTTCTTTTGATTTGATCGTTAAGAAAGATTTGTGTTTTTAAGTATTTGCATCTTCCAACTCTTTCCTATCTAGAACTTCATTGAAGCGAAAAGATTATTTAATCATCTTAAGTGCATTTTTGTAGTGATTTTGAGTCGAGTCTTTACACCATAAGTTTCATTTCCATCACCTTTTGACTTAATCAAAAACCACTAAAAATCACGCTTAAAATAAAATCAATCTAGAAAATTTTTTGTTTCTAGGGCGCTGATACACCAATATAGCTTAGGCTAGTATCTTGGAGTAGGGAGTAATTAACTCTCCAAGATAGTAAAACAAACAAGTAGCTTTATCTTGCGGTAGGAGAAATCCAATTGTTGCATCTATGCTCTGGGAAAGCTCCTCTTAAAGGAGAAGCACGAGATCGTGTCCGAACCAGTGTGGGAATCAATTCTTCCTCATTGGGAATGATGCCAGATATTCACGTATTACAAACGGTAAACCTCGGATTAACCATTGTCGAGGAGCCTGGCCTGGGGTCACTTGTTGGTAAACCTCGGTTTATGTCGAGGAGCCTTCAAGGGGACTGAGCTTGCTACTCTGCCCTTACGTGCGTATCGGATCGTAGACTGTTCCCCTAGGTTTATTTGTTTCTGTTGGTAACCTTAGTGACCATATTCTCTAGGATTCTTCCTCAGGTGACGGTGGCGGGAAGATCCCACTGTACCTGGAGCAGATGTCGGCTAGACTCACTTGGATTTTCTGGAGGGTTCTCTTCACTCGAGATGGTTAAGTGGAGAAACTTGCTCCAGTCTATTCATTAAGCAGGTTGCCGAGGTAACTGTTCCAACCTCTATTTCTGTATCGAACTCTGCGACGTTGGATTTCATCACAAACTAGTGTTTTCGGTCCGGAAAGTTACTGTTTGTGTGTGTTTGATCTCTTAGATTCTTTAGGCATGTGATTCAATTTGTTTGGTTCTTTAGAGACTTTAGGTGATTTTCATTGAGATTTACTTTGTTTGCGTGTGAAGTAGTTAAAAGTCTTTAACTGTGGCTGAATTACTGAGACATTCCCATAGACTTCGGGGTGAATCCCCTGAGTTTGTTAATGTGGCTGATTTACTGAGGACTTCTCGTAGACTTCGGGGTCAACCTCCTGAAGAAATTCCAAGCTACATTGAAGGCTTGAGAGTTCTCGTATCTCCTAGTAGCGGTAGAAATCGATCACCTGAAGAAGGAGAACCTTCTTTGGTAGAATATTCTGATTCTCAACCCGTAGTAATTTCAGAGGTTACTGGTAGCATTGCGTCTACTAGTGATATAGGTGAAGAACCTGACGTGTCTGAACCCGAATCTAAAGTTGCTCCTACTCCCGTATCAGAGTTTGTTTCTCCGACTCCTAGTGGTCCTAGTTCTCCTAGGGTAGAAACCGTAATTACCCAAGATCTTCCCGCTGGACTCATAGCGATCGAAGAACTTGCTATTGCGGATATCGAAGAAAGCTTCCATTTTCCGGATAATCGACCTATTTTAGAGTTTAGGGAGCGTGAATCGATTTTTTATAGTCCGCCTAGGAGCACTGATTGGTACCGTTCACTGACCATTCTTTTAGAAAATTCGGGACTCAGTTTTACACCACCTCGCATTTTTTATCACCCTTAACCTAGAGATCATTATCTTGTATTGAATATGTCTAGTCCGTCATCCATGTATTCCCAATCTCTGGAAGCCTATTTATACGGCGGTCCTTCTGTTCCTGCTGGGTATCAGTCCATTTCTAGTAGTTTTTCGGGAGCATCTCCTCGTCCTATCGAACAAAAGTTGTTAACTGGAAGTAGTGGTACTAAGCCGTTGAGTGCAAAAGAAATTTTGATGATGTCAGGTCAACCTCAAGGCAGTCAGTTACCGCTTGGGGGGCAACCTCAAGGTACTCAATATGTGCCTGGGGGGCAACCTCAGGGTACTCAGAATATGCCTGGGGGGCAGCCTCAAGGTACTCAATTTGTGCCCGGGGGACAACCTCAAGGACAGTACATACCTACGGGATAGTACGTTCCTCAAGGTCAACCCCATACTCAATATGTACCCCAAGGTCAACCCCAGTATCAGTATGTACACGAAGGTCAACCCCAGTATCATTATGTACACGAAGGTCAACCTCAGTATCAGTATGCACCCCAAAATCAATATCAGTATGTACCTCAAGGTCAACCCCAGTATTAGTACGTGCCTCAGGGTTATCAACCCCAAGGTCAGTACCCATCTCAAAGTTACCAACTGCCTTCTGGTCAACCGTATTATCAACCTTACCCTCAACTCGGTTATGGTCCTCAGTATCCTCAAGGTCCATACCCCGGAACGAATTTGGTGTGGGATCCATCTCAAAATCAGCAGGTCTTGCAACCGAATGTGCAGTCGTCATCTCAACCTGGACAACCTATGGTCGCTGGTCCATCTCAGCAACCATCCAGTCTACTATTCAAACTTCTGCAACTTCTGTAGCTTCTAAGGCTGGGCCTAGTACACCTCGTACTCCACCTCAAACGTCTGCTGCAACTACTGCAACATATTCTCCATCTACCCCACCATCTTCTGGAGTATCAGCAGCTCTAGTTTCTACTGTTCCTATATCTTCTCCTCAGACCTCTTTACCTCAGTCTAGATCTACGGTGCAAACTTCGGTCCAGATGCCTGTAGGAAGTACAGTTGTTACCTCTCAACCTCAATTTAATCAACCTCCATACCAAGGATAGTATCAACCTCAATATGGTCATGTTGTGCAGCAACCAACCTATCAGTATCAACCGTACCCTGGGTATACATATCAACAACCTCAGCAACCCCAGTATGGTCTAGTTAATCTTGGTTTTCCAGGAGGTCAAAATATCCCAAATGCGATTCCCGTTCCTAGTTATCCTGGATATCCTCCTCCTGGGGCTGGTTTGCAGACCCCAAGTTTCAGAGACCCTATTCATCAGTTACCATTCATTGCAACTTTGGACTTACCTGACTTGATGCGCCTTACGAACGATCCAATCAATTATCTTCCGTATTGGCTGCCAATGCCACATAAGTTGCCCAGTGACATTTCAAAATTCGAAGGTAAACCTGGAGAGGAACCGTCGAACCATGTGATGACTTATCATCTCTGGTGTGCATCCAACTCCATTTCTGATGATTCTATTCGTTTACGTTTGTTTCAACGCACTCTAATTGGTCTTGCGGCCAAATGGTATATCGAATTACCGTGAGCCACTTTTTATGATTTTAGTCAGTTCGCTACCTCGTTTTTAACTCATTTTTAGTTGCCAGTCAGATATGACAATGGCATGGAGCTATTAACCTCATTAAAGAAATCGACGTCCACTTACATCTCCGATCATATCCATGAATGGAGGCGTCGACGATGTTTAGTAAAGGTTTATATCCCGGATCAAATCTTAGCTGAGTGGTTTGTAAAATCTTTGTTGCCTAAGATCACTGAAGGTGTAGCTAAAGCCAGAGTAGTTACTGAGGAGCAAGTCATTGCTCAAGCGCAGTACCTTGACTTAATTTACACTCATTCGGGTACGTTACATGAGAAAATCCCCAACCTACCTAATAAAAATCAAATCGTTGCTGCTCCTTCAGGGTCTCATGCCACTGACGGTATGATTGGCATGGTAAATACTAAAAGTAAGAAGAAATCTTCTAAGAATTCTTCTCCTATAATAACCTTGCCAGATTCCCCGACAGGAGAATATTCCGCTGAACTTTCCTGCGATATTCACGTTGTAGAATCTTCTACAACTAAACCTAAAAATGGTGGTAAGAAGAAAGGGAAGAAGAAGAATAAAGAGAAAACTCCAAAAGAGAAACCTGAAAAAGCAGAACCCTCTGAATAAAAGCACAAACCTCGTTATCCGTGTCTCATTTGTGATGAAGGCCATTATACGAGAGACTGCCCTCATCGGGCAGAAGTTGCCAAAATCGTCAAAGGTTCCCAAATTCCTGCTGTATTGAAGGATCCTTTTCCAGCTCAAGATAGTAAGATGATCGGTTCATCCTCTAGTGCCAATGAAGAACCCATCTTGACGATGCCTCATGTAAGGATTGCGACTCGATCGCAAGATTATGGTAGTAAAAGTCTTGTTGATGGAAAAGAAGTAGAATCTTCTCAATCCAATCCATCAACCTCAGCTCCCGGTTCCGATCCACTACAGATCGAGAAACCTAACCCGGACTTAGTAATCAAACCGCCCACTAAGGGTGTTCTTCAAAGGTCTACTTTCAATCCACATGCGAAAGAAGCTCAGAATTACAACATTGTTGAGGATTTAGCTGTTTCACCCTCAGCAATGTCGACTTTGGAAGTGTTGCAATCATGTCTAGCACAGCGGAAATTACTTTTGTCGGCTATAGGAGGTGTTGATACTCAGGACCCGAACCTAATAATCTTTGATCTAGAAAGTAGTGCACCGTGTCTTCCCCATCAAATGGCTATCCAGATTCCAGTGATAGTCAAAAATAGACCTGTTCATAGGACTGTGATTGACGAGGGAGCTTCCACGTGCATTATGTCGATACAGTGTTGGAGATCGCTTGGTTCTCCTTCACTCAATCAATCCCCGACAATTCTTAAGGCCTTTGATGGCTGTGGGTTTCATCCGTTCGACATTTTACAGGATCTACCTATATGGGTTGAAGGAAAAACCGTTAATCTATATGTGGAGGGGGTTGATGCCCCTCTAGATTACAACCTTCTCTTGGGTCGTAGTTGGTCTTACGCTATGACAGTTGTTGCCTCATCGGTCTTTCGGATTATCAAGTTCCCTCATAATGGAAAGATCGTAACTATAGACCAGTTGTCATACTTTTCATCCGACCCAGCCTCTGCTGAGAGTATTCAGCACATTGGCAAAGTGATGATCCCTTATAGGGATGTTGGTGTAGGGTTAGTTAAAGATTCTGGTTTACTGGGCACTTTTCCTTTCCCTCCTATCAACGCATCGTCTTCTACTGCAACAATTCATATGATTTCATCAGGAACCATCGTTAATGATGATCCTTGGATCATTCCTTCTGAAACTGAGTTAGACTCATTTGGTACTCTTATGCCTTTGAGTCCGTATGAATTTGCATATCAGACTGTGCAGTCGTTTTCCGACCCAATATCAACCCAAATCGACTTAATGAACGAAGTCCATGAAGAATCATTTTCAACATCAACCTCGGAACTAGAAATGTTTTCCGAACTTGTTCAATCAGATGAGAAAATTTGTGAAATCCTATGTGTCGATTAGTTACCATTGGAAGATCTACATCACAGGTCTTCGTTTTTACCCGAGACCGATCGTTTTGAAAACGATTTTTCATCAATCTTTACAACTGAATATGTTAAGGATGCTCAAAATCCAATGAAACATCCTGACTCTGAGTTAAATTTGGGAAATATTTCTAAAACCATTCCCCTTGACATTTCAGTTAAGCCTGGAATAATTGAAAACGTTCATACAGGTGCCTCTTGTATGGACGATGAAATCAAAACATACAAGGCCCTATTTTAAGAATTCCATGACATGTTTGCCTGGTCCTATGAGGAAATGCCAGGAATCGATCCAGCAATTGTAATTCATGAAATTAAAACCTACCCGGACGCTAAACCCGTTCGGCAACGTTTACGTTAGATTCACCCAAGAAAAGCTGTTGCGATTAAAGCAGAAGTTGAAAAACTGTTGAAAGCAGGTTTCATTTGTCCAATCCTGTTAATGGATTGGGTATCGAATATTGTTCCTGTGAACAAAAAGCAAGGGACAATAAGAATCTGTTTCGACTATAGGGATATTAATCGAACATGTCCAAAAGACAATTACCCTACACCCTATATCGATCAAATTATTGATGATTGTGCCGGTAGTGAAATTTTCTCCTTTATGGATGGTTTTTCGGGCTACAATCAAGTCAATATTCTTCCTGCCAATCAACCAAAAACGACATTCATTTGTCTGTGGGGAACATTTGCTTATTGCAAATTACCTTTCGGCCTTAAGAATGCCGGCGCAACTTTTCAAAGGGCTATGTCTTACGTTTTTCATGATATAAAACACATTGTGCAACCTTATCTCGATGACTTGCCTGCTCATTCCTTACATAGAGCTGATCACCTTATCCATTTACGAGCAATCTTCATGAGGTGTAGGCATTATCGAATTCGGTTGAATCCCCACAAGTTGGTTTTGCATTGAAACGGGTCGATTACTGGGATTTGTAGTTTCAAAAGCCGGAATTCGTGTCGATCCTTCGAAGGTCGAAGCTATCATCAAATTGCTCCTCCTTCGAGTCTTCGCCAACTCCAAAGTTTGCAAGGGAAAGAAAACTTTTTACGTCGATTTATCCCTAACTACGCCGAGATTACAAAGGGTTTTACCCAGTTGTTGAAACAAAATGCTTCATTCTTTTGGGATGAGATAGCTCAGAAATATTTTGATGCGTTAAAACATGCGTTGACCCATGCACCGTTGTTACATCCTCCCAACTACAGCCAGGACTACTACTTGTATCGCGCCGCCTCCTATTCCACCAATGGAATGGTGTTAGTTCAGGAAGATGAATTCGGTACGGAACATGTGATATATTACCTTAGTCGCACGTTGAATCCAACTGAGCTAAAATACTCACATGTGGAGAAATTGGCCTTGGCAGCTGTCCAAGTTGTCCAACGATTTCGTCATTACATTTTATTACGCAAAACTACAGTCATTTCTGATTGCAACCCCATGATCTATATTTGGACCAAACAGTTGCTGGGGGGCAAGTACTCCAAATGGATTGCCATCTTGTAGGAGTTTGATTTGGAATTTGAAAAGTCCAAGTCAAAGAAATCTTTAGTTTTCGCGGAATTTATGTGTGACTTCCCTCGTGTTGATTCAGAAACTGTGGCAGAGGAGCCCATTGCGGACGAATACTTGTTTCTAATCAGCACTTTAGATCTTTGGTATGGATATATCATCACTTATCTCCAAACCCAAACCTTTCTGCCCGATCTTTCACGATCCGACCATCGAAAAATCTGATTCCAATCCCAGCAATTCAAAATTATTGGTGATACTCTTTATCGCCTGGGGGCAGACTTTATTTTTCGATATTGTTTGACTCATGAGGAAGTCGAAAGGGTCTTAAATGACTGTCACTCTGGAACATGTGGCGGTCATATGTCTGGGTACGCCACTGCCCAAAAGATATTGTGCGCTGGCTATTTCTGGTCGTCTTTGTTTAAAGACTGTATTACTGCGGTCTGAAAATGCCACAATTGTCAAATTTTTGATTGAAAGATGCGCGCTCCACCTGCTCCTCTTCACCCTATAATTGTCATTGGTCCTTTTTCAAAATGGGGTATCGATTATCTTACATGTAACCCTCACTCGGCCGGGGGGCATACGTACATTATCCTCGCGGTAGATTATTTTACTAAGTGGGCCGAGACGATGCCTACATTTGAAGCAGAGAGCAAAATAGCTGCAATTTTCATTTTCAATCATATAATTGCTAGGTTTGGTGTTCCACAAGCGATTATCACTAACCATGGGCATCATTTTCGAAATGTTATGATGACAGAACTTACAGACCAGCTTGGCTTGCGTCATGACAATTCAACTCCTTATTATCCACAAGCTAATGGTCTGGTTGAAGCTATCAACAAAGTCTTAGTCATCATGATCTGACGGATCATCAAGATTCATCGGTTGAACAGGCACAACATGTTATTCTCAGCGCTGTGGGCATACCGAACTTCAGTCAAAACATCAATAGGGTTCACTCCTTTCCAACTAGTTTATGGTTTGGAAGCTGTGTTACCTATTGAATGCGAAATTCTGTCATTGCGAATGGCCATCGAATTAATTCCAGCTACTTCTGAAGAGGAAAGACGTTTATTATACTTAGCTCAGCTAGATGAGAATCACCGCGATGCTGCATTAGCAATCGAATCTCATGCCAAACGTATTAAGGCCCAGTATGATCGAAATGTAACCCCTCGAAATTTTTCGGAAGGAGATTTAGTCCTTTTGTACGATCAAGCAAATGATAAATTGGGCACTGGAAAATTCGTGCCTATGTGGCATGGTCCCATTTTTGTCAAGAGAAAGCTAGCGAAAGGGGCCTATGAGTTGGTAGAATTTGACGGGGTCTCTTTAGGTAAACCCAGAAATGGTCTTTACCTGAAAAGATATTATGCTTAAAACGAGTGTGGAGATTTTTAGTTAGATTAGTTTTTCTTCTAGCTGGCATGTTTTAGATTAAAGTGTGCTTAGCTTAGAGATTGAGTTTTCCGTCGTTATTCCTACTTATCTTGGTTTTACGTTTGATGTCGCATATGTCGACGCCTCTTCAAACATATATTGGTTACGCTGATGGCGGTTGTCGTAGTACACGGAATATTTCTTCTGTAGCTTGGGTTATCTATTTGCCCTCTGATGAGTTAGTATCTATGCATGGGGTAAGGCTCGGTCAAACAACGAACAACATTGCAGAGTATAGTGTAGTGGTGGAATTATTATCTGAATCTATTTCATTTGGGATTCGGAGTTTGATAGTGAGGTTAGATTCTGAACTCGTTGTATTACAGCTTAATAGAGTATACGCCATTAGAAATCCAGTTTTATTAAGATTATTTTTGAGAGTGCGTCTCTTGGAACGTGAATTTGATTACATTGAATATCAGCATATTCCAAGATCTTTAAATACATTAGCAGATGCAATTGCTTCTCAAGTGTTAAGTAGACATGTGCGATAATCATACAAGTAAATTTAAAAACATTCCATAACATGTTTAACAAGACAAGCCAGTAATAACGATATCATATATATATAGGAGTGTGTCAAAAAATACATCGTCTTCGATCATAGGTTGAAAAACACCTTATGATCGGCAAAAATGATAAGTACAAAAAGCAAAATGTCACATGTGACTACATAAGCGATCATCCCATCACTGGTGATGATCTCGATACGAAACCACTGCGCGGGCCACCTTACAAAGGAACCTCCTAAAAGGTCCTGGGACTCCAATCACATAGCGTTGAAGCCGACGAGGGATGTCGTCTATGCTCGTCTCAGGAATGTCCCCTATCAAGCACTCTAGGTGACTCTCCAACTCAGCCAAGGTCTCTGCTGATTCATCCTGTGGGGCTGAAGCTGGCGCAAGTCGTTGCCTTCTCTCAAAAGGCCGGAGAGCGGCTGGTCGCTGTGGACCCACATCTGCATTTAAAAAAATTATTACTATCAGTTTTGAGATGATATAAAAAACAATAAAAATTAACATTAGGAAAGTGTTGAAAATGATTACCTAAGTCATCCCACTGCTCTCATGGAGGAAGAGCCATGTCTGGGTGTCCATGAAAGTCAATCCCAGCATAAGGAAAGTCCTGGATAGAGAAAACCTGATGCTCTAGCCATTGGAAAAACTCAGGATTGAACCGGATGACCTCGGTCCCCTCGTCAGGATGACGAGCCATGACTGTGACCCATCGCATCAGTCTGGGCTCTCGGGGATGCCCAACTACAACTGTAAGGTGCTGCGGGATGAGCATAGGAATCCTCTCCAGGCCAAAGCTGACGACTATAACACCATAACCAAAAGTCTTTAGCCATCTGTTCTTGGCCCTGGTCAATTGGCCCTTCACATTGGCCAACACAGCATCGCACCAGTTGAAAATGGTGCCTTGAAAGCAATCGACTGCCATACGCATCTGGGATCCGGTGGCAATGTGTAAAGCGGCAACCCCGCAAAGTCGAGTAACAGTGAATGCAATTACTTTGAGTTTAGGAAGGGTTATGTACTTGATGTCTATCCCTTTGTCTCAAGACTGCCTGTTGCATTACTCTAGTCGGAGGCTTTTGACGGAC
This sequence comes from Pinus taeda, assembly GCA_000404065.3. NCBI lineage: Eukaryota > Viridiplantae > Streptophyta > Pinopsida > Pinales > Pinaceae > Pinus > Pinus taeda. Next base: position 365,685 of record APFE031370164.1, on the reverse strand, counting down.
TGGCCACCCGCCCTAGCTCTGAACAGGGTCAAATCAATGCCTCTCTTAGGCAAACCGGTCAAAAAGTATATATCCACCGACTCAATCTCGAGCTGATGGCCACCAATCAAGAAGCACTGGTCCTGGACTTTCCACCTATCAACCATCCACTGCAAGAAATCCACCTGAGCCCTCATGCCAGGAATGGGCCAGTATTTGTACAATCTGTACGCCCTCAAAGCATCAAGCGAAGGTTGATGATTCCATGTGGCTGCGTCCACATCCTCGTGCTCCCATTCTCGCCAATCTAGCATGGTGTACTCCCTACATCAAGGCAAAAGATCAATTAGCATGCTAGAAAAGTTTTTCTTTGGTCCAATTTTGAGAATTTTTGGTTGGAAACCCTTGCGTCGGGGTACGCACCATTCCTTTAGACACAATGCGTGGGACCGCACTTTGTCCAAAGGGAATGTGCGGACCCTGACCTTTTTCCCAATGGAGAAAAAGTCGGGGTCTGCAAGTTCACAGTGGTGGACCTGCGTACCTCGAGCGCGGGTTTTTCGCCCAAAAACCCTCCTAAAAAATCAAATAAATGACTAAAACGAAAAACTAAACGGATGAAAAACAAGAGGAGGATGATGTGGATTATCTGGTGAAGACGGAGTCCGATTCCGACGGTTGGATTTTCTGCAATCCTCTCGGGAAGTTTTTAGAGCAAAAGCATTATTTCCTCACCCAAATCACAATTGGTAAAAATGAATGATAAAACCCCCTTTTTTATAAGTTTTTTGAGTAAATAAATTTCGAATTTGTTTATGTTTCACTTTAAAATGGTATTTTTGCGACATTTTTATCTCTTTCAAGTAGGTATGAGTAATGTTTGTTTTTTTGTACAAGATAACAGGATTATTCAGGCGAAATCTATCATTTTCAACCAGAGTCACCTTTTAAGCCCTTTTCTGACTCCTAAAACATGAAAATATCACCGAGTTTCTCTTTTAAACTCGTTAAAACGGAATTAAAAGACAGTTGATTTACAACTCTTTTTCGACCGCAAAAACATAAAAAGATCTCCGGATTTTTGTTGTTTCAAATTCGATATTGGTTATAAAACGACGTGTCCTTGGTCACTTTTTTACTTTTTCAGATCAAAGACACTAATAACGAAAAGTACTCCTTGGTTGTAAGGTTCTCTCAAGTATTATTTTATACTTTTTCGGGCTTGGGAGACACAAATTTACGAAAAAGTCAAACCCTGGAGTCTTCTTAAGTTTTTTCAGACTCTCTAAAAATGAACAACGTCGAGTTTCTCCTATACTAGACTCGTTAAAATTCGACAGTAAAGGACCTGTTCTATTACAAACAGGAACGGACCACTCCTTCTTAGGGTTCGCATTTAAACTAAGTGGGACTCACCCGAAGGGTGAGCTTATAATCAAGCATATGTTATCCTCCTCAAGCTTGTAAAAAATAAAGAGGTACTTGCCAGAATTGGTGGGGGAAAAGAGAGAAAAGTGAGTTTGTTTGTCATACTTTATAACCACTCTTGAACATGACACTTTCATTCACCTGGGTTGGGAAATCCTTTACCTAACAGTTGATCGGACCATATTGAAAGTCTTCAGCCGGTTTCTGGGTATTAACTTTGGGTCAATTATCACCAAACCATCTGTTGTGTCGTTATGTGTTTAAGAGCTCAGTGCAAATAAGCCATTCATCTGCAAAATGTCTGTCATTCATCTTGACCATCCCTGAGTCAGTCCTTGCAACTAAATTTCTTCAACTTGATTTATGATTTCGTGTCGTGAGCTTGCTTACGATGGATCTCTTTCTATCGACTTCGACTCATTATCTAGAAAGATGATCTAGGAATCGTCAGTACCTTGGGATTTGCATGCCTCAATGGCAGGTTTCTTGCCTTTGACGACAGTTTACATCATTGACTTTCGATCAAAGGATTCCGTGACATGTTCGACATCAACACATCTTATCACATTTCATGGATTGTGCTGAGTACTTTGAGAGCCATTGTCATTATTGGTGGTTTCTCTCACGCTTGTTAATAGTTTACATCATTGACTGGTAATCAATCGGTTTCTACCATGTTCGACTTCGACACATTCAATCGCATGGATAGAATCGTACTGTTCGGGACGTAGAAATGAAGACCCTGGATCTAGTTTCCACCATCCAGGTTGCGAGGAATTTTGTATTCATTATATGATGGACTATTCATAAACAGATGGCTGCGTCCATACTGTGTCCACATGTGTCTGTACTTATGATGTGTTACGAGATCATTCCTATATCAGAGCAGTAGTTAGTCTTCTAGTCAGTTTTCAGTCTCTTAGTCAGTTTTTATCTGAGTATGGGAATGCCTACCTCAGCGATGATATGATCTCATATATATATTTTGCATTGAATGTTTTTACAGGTTCCAACTGGGCTTTCCGCAAGATGATCCTTGAAATGATAAAGCACTTCACTCTTCCTATATGATAAATGAAAAAATCCTCATATACTATAGACTTCGCACTTTAGGGGGCAATATGTTACACAAAAATATTGTCACCTTGATTATTTGCATTCGGTGTAGGTCTATCATTACCTATACCAGCTTCCTAAGCAAGTCTTAAACCTCAGCTCTTCAAAAACAAGCTTGAGAAATGAGAGAAAGACATCAAAAAAGCAATATAACTATGGTTCCGCACTTTCTCTCACTTTTGCCTACGGACCCGCACCTTTTGTTTAAGGTATCTACGTACTTATACGCTCTGTATGTAAAGGGGAAGGTGCGTACCCCTGTAAAAGTCAAAAGGCGCAATCTTTATCTTAAAAAACTCATCTTGGGTTAATTCTAGAGTTTTCTAGAAGCATTTGTTACGTGGATTGTTCGCTCCAAGTGGTTCATGCATCCCATGAGAGGAGGAACTAATCCCTTGTTGAGAGGAGCTATCCCTTTGAAGGAGGACTCTATCCCTTTGAAGGAGGAGCTGGTAACTGATCTCCATTGCACTATAAATTGAGGCATTGGGTCAGTGGCCAGGGAGGTTAGAAGCTGAACTTTTGAGGGTAAATGCTAGTGAAATCAAGACTTCCTATTTGAGCTTAAGAGGAGAGATCACATACCTTTTTGGCCCCATTAGGGAGTGAGTGAAGCTTGTCAAAGTAGAGGAGAATTCTTGTTGGACCCTAGAAGGAGCTTGTACAGCGTCAAGGCAAAGGTTGTAAGGTTCTTTTCTTTTGAATTAATACAATCAAGCTCATTTTTCTCAACAACTATCTTGTGATATTTGTTTCATGGACTCCATGACTTTCATGTTAAATATGTTTTATGATATTGGATATTTAGGTGTTATTTAATCGTTTTCCTTGTTTTTGCTTGCAGGTTTGCGACGAAGGAACTTACTTGGATCAAAGGAGGGAAGGCATTTCCGAACTTGTGTTGGACATGAGGTAGGCCCTTAAACACATTTGTTTACCATTATTTATAAAGCGCATTTAGAGAAAGATAGTGTTTGGTTGGTTTGTTTGTCATTAGGTCTTCATTAGATTCTAGGAAGGTCTGTCTTGTCCGCAAGATCGACTGATTCCGCGTGACAATATCCAACAAACACTCCCATTGGTTGTGCTTCTTTTGGCAGCGTGGGCAGAAAATGGCCAAGTTTTGTTTTGATAACGCTTATTTTTATTTAGCATGTAGGAGGTCCATCTGCATTGTGAGGGTGCCCAAAATGTTCATCTTGAAACTTCCAGGAGGTTATCAATTTCCATTCATGTTATGCCTCCACTGTGTGGTTTGCTTCCCCTACTCATGGGATCTTGGTTTCCTATTCCTATGTGTATTATTCCTCGTGAACACCAAATACACAAGTGAACGATTTCATCATAATCTTCTTGATAAATATACCCTTTTCCCATTAAGTTTAGAGTCTATATCCATTCTTCTTTCATTCCTTTAATTAAGATAGCTCTTAGGACTTCTTTTGGCAAGGTGGTGTGTGGAGATCTCTTCAAATTATAATGAAACCATTCAACATATTCTTCTAGATTTTCATTATCCTTTGCGGCCATCTTAAAGATTTCATATTTTAGCTCCCTAATCTTGTAAAAGTCCTGGTATCTTCCGAGGAAGGAAGTTTTCATATAATCCCAAGAGTTCATAGTATGTCCACCCAGACGCATGAACCATCCTAAAGTTACTACTTTCAAAGTAGAAGGGAAGAGTTTTAGCTTTTGAGGGTCAATGGTGTAGTCATACCCTCTACAGAGGACGCCAAACTCGAAGAGGAAGGCATCAAGATCTTCTCTGACCATCCCATGAAAAGTTGTGACACTCTACAGAGGAATAGCCTTCATGGGGGAATTGGCCACTTTCTTGACTATTGGGTATTCCAATGTCGAGGTTTGACCTTGAGATGGTTGATTTTCCATTTGGTCAAGATGTGCCAATATCCTTCAAGGATTTTAGGAGGCGTTATTTGAGTAAGCGAAGGATTAGCAATCTAGGTTGGTTTTGCAGCACTACCTAGATCTGGGATCATAGGAGATCCTTGTTCAGATAGCTGAGGTCCTGCCTTAGCAGTCCCACTGGTTTCTTCCTCTCCTTCTCTTAAGTTACATGTTTTCCCTCTTGTAGAGGATCATAATGTAAATATGTTGTAACCAGAAGAATCTGTTCAGACCCTCCAATTTGGCTTTGAATCATAGCATAAGTTGCAGATCGTGATCCTGTTGCCTGAGGGATTATAGTAGGACCCTTTTCAGATACAGTCCTAAATCCTACTGATACTTGAGATTATGGCTTTCTTACAATTTCTTCTATAAAGGTTGTTCTCTTGAGGTTCACCAATTCCTTGGGTTTTGTGGATTTAGGTGGGGGGTTTTGATATTTTCCTATCTTTCTATTCCTAGTCATTCATAAAAACCTATTCCTATTTAACCTCTAAGCTTTTACTAAAAAGCGCGTTGGTAAGCAAGCACTTTACTTATTAGGTATGCAGGTTCTTACCTCTCGTTTTTAAAACCCAACTATTTTATATCAAGATAAAAAGGAAATCACCTTGAAACACTCTCCCCAGCAACGACGCCAAAATGTTGGTGCAGTAAGTTATTTCTTTACAAACAATCTTAATTCCTACATTAGTTGTCAATCCAAGGCAGGTATTTTTATTTCAAGAGTGTCAACACTATATATGCAATGAATTCAGAGATTAACTAATAATAAATCTTTGAAATTTCTAATGATTATCTCTTCAAACTCAATCCAAACAATTACGAAATAAATTCATAACACACTTTGCAATCTACTTAACCTATCATGAAAGAAAATGAATCTGAATACAATTGTAAAGAATCACATTTGGCAATCTTAAATGGAATTGAAACTAACTCACTTAATCATGAAAGAGAGCTATGACAATTGAATAGAAAATGATAATTGAACAACAAATCCTAATTGAACAGTATTTGATAATTGAACAAAAAATGATAATAGAACAACAAATGATATCTGAAAAGCAAATGGTTGTATGAGCATATTATGGAAAGTGATCAATTCTATCTTTGGAATCTATGATAACATTACCTGGAATGAACAACGATCTAATGTTGAAACTAACATAACCAATTCAATCAAAAGCATTATGCCTATATAACACATGGCTAAATCTAGATCTTGAATAAACAAAAAAAGAAAATCAGAGTCATCAATCCTCATGATAATTGAAATGATATTAACTTAATACTAACAAACAGTAAAGAATGAGTAGAAAATATTATAACACAAGTGAAGCAGTAGATCTAGATCTTCTCTTGACTAGCCCCAGATTATCCAGAAGTCTCCACTATGAGATAATAACAATATAATTAGGATTTAAATGGAGTCTTCTTCATTAAAACAAGTAACAAAGTTAGACCATCGCCAAGGTAACAATATTATATGTCCAAAAGAATAGTTACAAACTGTAAATTTCTGAACCAGTTGTGCAGTTTGCCTTTTGGCCTTATATATAACATTTAGAAAAGTAAATAGATAAAAGTGAATCCTTTTGATCAGGAGATCCTGAGGATTTCACGATACTCGATCTGATTCCATCATAAAATAACATCAGTATTCCTAGTCTTCCGCTTGTCCTGCTTTGCCTCTGATGCTATATGATTCCTTTATGGGATTTTGTTGTTCTGTCAATTGAACAACCATCATCCAATTCACGTCTTCTACAAATAAAGACAATAGAAGTCAGCTTTTCCTACTTAGATTCATCTAATTTGTTACTGATTGCCTTTACCCAACTTCAGCTATGTTTCCTCTACTTTTATCCATAAAACGAAGATAGACATGTGAAAACAAATGCTAAATAAAGTTATTTACAAAGAGAAAAGGTACATTTTTCTCATCCCAATAGTAATTTGTCTTTGAACTACTAGTAACCTAATGTTGAATCATCATATTTGGAAGAAACCCATTACTCATAGAAAACCTATTTCCAGTGCTTAATCACCTTGTCCTTAGGAAACCCCTTTCATTTCTTATGAAGCTTGCTTGGTTATTTATTAAAATGTTGACATTTCTTGAGAACATAAGTCATGTCACATAAAAGATACCAATGAAAAGCTAAAAAGATAATTATAAAATAGAAAAACGTTAAACCTAAATGTTAAAATAGTTTTATAAAAGCATGAAGACATCATTGTCATCACAAAATTTGTGAAAGAATACAAGATATTTTCATTGAATTTTGAGAGCATTTCTAAATTCATTAGTGTAACCATGTTAATTGTTTGTTCTAGTTTTTCCAATTTCAGATTTCTATTTTCTCCTCATATTTCTATTTTTTCCTTTGTTATGCTCACATTGTTATTAATCAATATTATTGAATTTTCATGTATTAATTTTTTAATTAGTTCTTTTAAAAACACTTAATTATACTCCTAAATACTTTTAATTCTAATATAAAAATATACTAATCTTCTAAACTAATTCTCATAAACTTAGTTACTCAAATAATCAATATTGTGAACACTTTTCTTTCCATTATAAAAAGCACATGCAAATGTCCCATATTAAACACTAAAATTATTACTTATACTAAGTCTGATTTTTTTTCAATCCGCATACTATATGCATTTTGTGTTTTCATTTTTGGTAACTAGTTTTTCTATTGTGATAGTATCATGGTGCCTCACTTTAACCACATTTTTAGATATGAATATAGGTGGAGCTATAGTTCTATTAATGCATGGGCAATATTTATCATCCTTTGATTTATGAAAGTACGGAATATAAAAAATGATATATACTTCCCCATTAATAGAGTTATAACCCTAAAAATATATTTTACCATACATTACAACTAATATTTAAATATCTATATTTGATATCTTTTCCTCCCCTACCTACTCTCTATTTGATGTGTTCACCCGATCCCCTCCCCTCTTCTCCATTTCCTGCCTAGTGGAATCTTTTGTCACTGTGATACCAAACAGAACATCTATACTACTAACACATCAACAAACTTATGTAGATATCGGTAATATGTAGTTGCTTTTAGATCTACAATTTTCTTCAATTATATTAAATTTTCCCTAAATCCCTCGTTGATTGAGCTGCTATGTCCAGATCTATTGGCTGATAAAAAGATCAGAAACTGGTGAGATTCTACTCATATCGGGTCATCTTGAGACGGGAATCCTAAAATCCAACGGATAGCAGTGGCCTAAATTTATGCTTTTTAATGGTTTCCAGTAATATATATATATATATTATATATGGGATGTGATTTTCATACAAAAATAAGCAACAGAATATGATCAATGGGGAATAACCAGGACGGGACAACAAAAATGTTTTAAATAACTGGGACGTGCTGTTGGGTATGCCTATTTTGTATGTGCTTAGGGACGTGCTGTTGGGTATGCCTCCACTAGGATGAATCAATCCAATACTGATTATTCCAAGATAGATGACGTAGAGTTCGGTATGTTGGTGAATTCCTGGCCTTCATACCAGAATGTATGTTGGTGAATTTCCCCTGATATGTCAGTTTCAACTTTCAAAATTCATCGGTACAGGTTCGAGATTATGGACTCTCTAATCTATTCTTGAGGTTTTCTCTATGATTTTCCCGTGTAATATTTCTAGTGTAATGCTTAGATATTTTTATTACAGGTCCCTTCATTGTAGTATGCTCGATGGGCGGACAACATTTTAGGTCAACAATGTTCTGTTTCTAACGGCTAGAGAATTATATTGCTAGATTTTGTTGTGATGTTGATTGTGTGATTTTGTCAAATAGTTGGCAGTGGGATAACCAAAAGTTACACCATTAATTTGTGTGACAAGTTCCTTAATTATGGTAAATCTGACAAGCGCCTTCATTATGGAAAATCTGAGACCGTCGTCCACCTATTTTGGGAATGCTCCTTCTCCCTATAGTGTTAAAAACAAGTTCAGCACAAAATTCTCCCTTTTGCTTCAAGGAAATATTCAGTGGCAGGCAGTCCTGCTCGGAGATTGTAAGTCTTTTTTCGTAAGTCACTACACTGGCCTTTGGCATTGCACTTGCAGCTGGTTACTTTATTCTCTGGAGATTGCACCCTAACAAATTTAGTTGTAAGTTATGTCCGTTCTTTACAGAAATTGGGCTTTGATCAAGTATCAAAGCCAAAGACAAGGGATTTTCCTCATCTATGATGCTAAGAATGCATGTTTAATTGCATATTCATCTCCTCTTGCAGTATCAATTACATTAACATAGCTGATTTTTTACTTAGTAATTTTTTGAGATTTTTTACTTTCTAATTTTATGCTTTCCTATACAATATTTGATGTTTCTCCTGGGAAAGTATCCCTTCTGTCAAGTATGGACATTTTTCTTCCTCACAGAATATAAGGTTAATTTTTTGCAGTTGGGTTGACTCTAGGTTGTCATTGCTAATGTTGTTAATTGAAGTAGGTAACATTCAAGTTCTATCAAAGTTTAGTTATCTAACAAGAGTGCAAGTGCAAGCACTTTCTTCCTACAAAAGGGTTTTCGAAGCAGACCGACTGAATCTAGCTGGACCTTAAGAAACTTATGGTGTATTGAGCTGAAAGCCTTAGCTAATATGGACAGAGAAAATAAATCTCCACCCACATACTGAATGAACATAAATATTATGCTTCAATGTACGTAAGAATGATTTATCATGAATATTATAAAATGAACCTAAATTATCCTCAATTGAAGTTTGAATGATTGATACTGAATTATTATAATGAATGGACCTAAACATCATGCTCCAAGAACATTTGGTTTCCGCTGAATAACACTTCACACACTCAAAATCATGGTGAGGTACACCATGACCAAATGAAATAATCTTAATAACCTTCTTAGGAGTGGGGAGATAAATTTTCTTTAGCTTTATGATAGAAGATGTTGAACTCAATTTTATTGTAGATTTAGAAATGTTTGGGAAATTTAATGGACAAGATAGACCAGAGTGAAGTGAAACAGTGGATTTTGTTACTATTAATCAAATTTCCAAATATTTTGAATTCTACAATCTAGCAAGCATAGCTAATAAAAAAAATATAAACATATAACCAAAGTAAAAAAAAAAAATAGTAGGATATATACTTGAATCTCTATTATGGGAGCCCATGGGTAAACTCTAGTTCTTCTCTAGGGAAGTAAATTTCTCTAACTCCATAGCCTAAGAATGCATTTATTTAATATGAAATATATGTGAAATACAAACCAAGTTTTAAATATGAACGAATATAAATGTCAACTTATAGTTGTTATTTTATTCATAGTGGCTTGGCATGTATGGAAGATAAATCCAAATGTCAAGCTTCACATAGCAAAGATACAAATTCACATGACAAACAACTCTGAAATGCTAGGTGTGCACAAGAGAAAGTTGTATGAACATGGAATGATAGCAACATGACTAAGGTAGCTATTGTGCATGGTTTTTATGCTTTTTGATTATTCAAGTTCATATCAAACGAAAAGGAAAACACAGCAAAAGCATTTGACACTTTTGCATGCTTTTTCATCTGCACACATTAAGGACATGCCATACTTAATGGCTTAAGTTGAAGTGGAGTCAAGTTTAACGAAGTCCAACATCCTCTTCTCACGAAGTTTGTCAACTAGAAGATGACGTAGAAATTGTGCATAGCTTATTGTTTTATATAACGAAGGATGTTGTGACTGGTCCACGAGTTCTTGTGAAGGACCAATTTCTAGATAATATGATGGACTGTAAAAGGTAGCAATGGATAGTCGTTTCCTCTCTCTGTTTGTTATTATCCTGTGCATGAGACTTTTCTTTTTTCCATTGCTAATGATAAACACATTCATTCCAATAAGAAGACATATAGTATTAAAACAAAACTTTCATATGAAAATTTGTTAGGAATGCATGGAAACCATGTACAATAAAAAAATAAACATAGTTACCTCCACTGTGTCTCCAACATTGACAATAAATGCATTGGGTATGGCTTTACAGAAATCCATTAGTCTTCCTTCTTGATGTTTAAACCTTATGTATCATAATCTTGCACTAGCAAGGTGATTCGTCTAGCATTGGAATGGGGATGGAGACCAAGAACAAGTTCAAGTTGCAGACAAGGCAGGTAATAGTTCATCCACAAAGACAATGTAAACACTCTTATGAGCCTATTTTTCTCTAGGCATGATATCTAACCCTTCTATACAAATATGGCTTTCCATTCCACTGGACACCCTGCACAAAATTTATATTTCCACTTGGATTATGTTAGCACTCAGTAATTTTTTGAGGTTACAGAAGAAACTCACCAAGGTAACTACAAACCAACTTTGCATGCTGGGATCTAGCCCTTCCAGCTTCATAGAGGGCTCTCTCTATAATATTTAACTTTGTTGGATTGAATCTTGGGCTAGCTCTGAAGTTTAAGGTTTGATTTATATCTAAATGGTTGGTTGATAACTAGATTACCATTGGGCTATGGAGTCTGTTACATAAAATATAGATTGACGGTAGTGTCTATAGATAGATCTCATAGGTTAAGGTAGCCAAACCGAATGGATTCTTTAAGGTATTTCAAATGGAGAAGACAAACGTATTTAAGGTTCACTTTACATAGAGATCATTGTTATCTTAATTCTATATTTAAAGATCACAAGAAAACATTGAGATTATTCGTAGCGAGGTGCAACGTGTAGATTCAAACAAATTCTTCCGTTTACTTATCTATTGAATAATTCATATTAGGAAACAAATATGTGCTATCAACAGAGAAATATAAACACATAAGACAAGATATGCACTTCACCAAAAACTTGACACAAGAATCATGTGAAAGAGCTTTTGTATTACTGGTAATCTGTTGATTCTTCAAAAATATATGATAGTGTTATTTGTAAAAAAAACCAACACCTCTTACTTCAAATGATGATCCAAGTGGATATTGGTGGCCATCCGAATATTCTAGTTGGACCCCCACCATTGTTTTGTCATGATCATTGTTACCTTAATTCTATATTTAAAGACCAGAAGAAAACATTGAGATTATTCGTAGCCATGTGAAAAGTGTAGATTTAAACAAATTCTTCCCTTTACTTATCTATTGAATAATTCATATTAGGAAACAAATATGTGTTATAAACAGAGAAATATAAACACATAAGACAAGATATGCACTTCACCAAAAACTTGACACAAGAATCATGTGAAAGAGCTTTTGTATTACTGGTAATTTGTTGATTCTTCAAAAATATACAATAGTGTTATTTGTGAAAAAAAACCAACATCTCTTACTTCAAATTATGATCCAAGTGGATATTGGTGGCCACCCGAATATTCTAGTTGGACCCCCACCATTGTTTTGTCATTTTTTTCAATTTCCTTAATTGTAGCACAATTTACTTTTTTTGGCAGTTTTTCAGGTCATGACCTTTTGGAGCCGTTCTGAGGCCATAAATGACATTTATTTGGAAATATTCCCCTGGTTGATTTCATTTCAATTGAATTTTCAGTAGTGGCATTCAAAGATATCTATCCAACGAGGTATTATGCACATTAAACTGAGATAATATGATCAAGTTACGACCCCGAGAACTTGGCTGCCCAACTAACCCCAACGAGGCCCATAAACTATTGGTGTTACATCTCCTCTACTTAGGTTTTTGGTTGTTTATGGTTTTCTCTTATTGTTCAATAATAGAAAGGCCCTTGACCCTCATTGTAACTCAGTTTAAAAGCACGTAGGTGCCACATCTCTTCTCAAAGATAAGCTACCATCGCCTGAGCTAGTTTCATTTCTATTTTATTTGTAAGCATATTTCATTATTTGATATTAATCAAAGGAAGTGTTATTTATGTTGCATCTCTGTATTTATGGTTATATTTGTAATTTTTTGCATTCCTATTTAAATTCATATCGGTGGTATCAAAGTGGTCTTCTCTTTCTCTATTTTTCTTTGTATGTCCCCAACAAGATCGGGATATAAGTAGTTAGGGCTCGAACTAGTCAAACCTTTGCAAGAATAGCCTCGTAAATCCCAACAGCCTTCCATGGGGAAGAAAAGAAATACAAGGGAGAAGGAGATCATATCAAAATATTGCTCGAGGAGGCCCTCAAGAAACAAAGGAACACAATGATGGATAAATTTTCCCACATCCTTCAATGATTACCCATCGGCGTCGCATCCACATCCAACAGCCACTTTGGAGAATCCACACATTTTAAGGTACAAGTACACTTTGACATTCCCATATTTGAGGGCTAAATAGATGCATACATCGTAGATAAATGATTGAGTCTTCTAGAAGGAAATTTCTTTTTCATGATTTTTCCAGTCGGGAAAATATTACATTTTCTCTTCTCAAAGCTGCCCCCCACATCAAGGACTGGTAGGAAACCTATTGTGAGCAAAAGGATGAAAGTACAACCTCACTGTTTTCAGCCGCTCCAACTTCGAACTCATTTTGGGAAGCCAGCAAGGAGTTGTATAACCCTTTCAGGAGCTACGAGGACAAATACATAAAGTGGACCATGCTATGATAGGGAAGGGTCCAAGATGTGCAAGAGTTTACCAATGTTTTTCATACCCTTCGCATGAAGTTGTGTATCAAGGATTTTTCGAAACATTTGGTACTCAAGTACCGTGGCTACCTACATAGTTACATCTAGGACAAGATGGAGCTCCTGTACATCTCACTCATCACGACCTACCGATATGTTGTCAAGTCGAGCAGAAGTTTAAACAGAAGAAGTGAGACATTGGATTTGTGAATCCAAAAGCAAGCGAAAGGTGCTCTCAAACCACCGAAAAAAGGACAAAGACAAGGTGCAATGGCCTAGGACAACCCGCCAAGGCCACAAGCAAAGGAAAACACTGTGAAGCCAAAGAAGGACACAGGAAAGTGGTGTGAGTTCCATAAGAGCTCCACCCAAAACACAAGTGAGTGTCGGACCAAGCAGTCACTAGTGGCTGAGGTGAAGGCTTCAGAATTAGATGCATGTTCTGAATCTGAGTTAGAACCTGACAAGGGGAACGACAAAGGGAAGTAGATTATTGTTGCAAAGCCCAAATCCACAGTCACCACCACAAAGACCCAGTAGGAGGAACCCAAAGATACAGAGGAGGAGGAGTGTCTCTTCCACTCCTAGATCTAGGTAAGGGTTCCCCACTACAGTTTGTTGTCGACAGTGGGAGCCAAAAGAACCTCATTGCAGGAGAAGTCATCAAGCGATTTTTCTTACTTACCATAGCACACCTACAAGCATACACCATTGGGTGGCCTTAGCAAGGGTTGGATCTACGCGTGATCCAACAATGTCGCCTTCCATACAACATCAAGCCCTTCACAGATGAGGTATTTGTGACCCAGCTCCCCTTGATGTTTGTGATGTATTATTAGGCTAACTATAGTTCTGGAAGCAACATGTTTTGTATGAGTCAAGGCCTCAAATTTTTATTGTTACATTGGGATATAAGTTGTACAAGATACCGAAGGTAACACTGCCTACTGCTATCTCTTTGGTTACTGCAAAAAAATGCAGTAAGCTCATTTCAAAAAGCAAGAAATTTATTTTCCTTATGACATGCACTTAAGGAAAGAAGAAGATGGTGGCCAAAACCTCTAGACAGGGCCCCTATGCATGACAAAAATAGATGAACAAGGTCATGGAGGAGTATGAGGACATCTTCACCTCCCCCGCAAGAGTGCCTTTGCACTGTCAGGTCAACCACTCCATCGATCTGACACCAGGTGAGTCGTTATCCAATGGACCAATCTATCGGTGCTCCATTATGGAGAACGATGAAATCAAGAGTAAAATTCAATAGCTACTACAAAAAGATCACATTCGGCTGATTTCATCGCCCTGTGGGAGCCCAATCTTGTTGGTACAAAAGAAGGACGAGACTTGGAGACTATGTATTGACTATTAGGTGTTGAACAAGATCATTGTCTGGAATAGGTACCCAATCCCACGGATTAATGACCTTCTGGACCAAATCAAAGGGGAAAATTATTTCAAGAAGATCAACTTGAAGTCTTGATATCAACAGGTACCAATATAACCCTCTGATGTGTGGAAAATTGACTTCAAATCCAAGGAGGGACTTTTCAAATGGTTGGCTATGCCTTTCAGGTTGACGAATTCTCCTGCAACCTTCATGTAGTTGATGGATGACATCTTGCAACTATTAACCAACTCATTTGTAGTGGTATACTTGAATGACATCCTGATCTTTAGCCAGATTTTGGAAGAGCACCTCCACCACATCTGACAGGTTCTCCAAACACTGTTGCAACATAATCTATGTGTCAATTTGAAGAAATCCACTTTTGGCATGACTGAGTTTCAGTATCTAGGATACATTATTGATGAATGGGGGTTTCATGTGGATCCATCCAAGATCCCAGTCATTCAGGATTTGCCAGCCCCAACCACTCTGACAGAGCTCCACAACTTTCTGGGTCTTGCCAATTTCTACTGCACGTTCATGTTGGGGTTCTCTCATATCACTTGGCCCTTGATTCATGTCACCAAAGGAGGAGCGAAAGAAAAATTATTTGGTTTGAATCTCAACAGAAGGAATTCACGGAGTTGAAATGTCGCCTTTGATCTGTACTAGTGCTCACATTACCAGACATGCGACAACCATTTTAGATCAAGACATATCCCTCTGACTATGCTATTGGGGTAGTCCTTACTCAACAGGGGCATCCAGTGGCATATCATAGTGAGACACTTTCAAACACAGTCTGGAAGTATCCCACTTATGACAAAGAGATGTATTCCATTGTGTAGGCCTACGAACAATGGAAGAATTACATTTTTGGGAAGGAAACGATCATTCACACATACCATCAACCCTTGCAGTTCATACAAATGCAAGCGAAGTTGCAGAATGATCACCATCAGAAGTGGTCCACATACCTACAACATTTCCATTTGAATATCAAGTACAATAAGGGTAGCATAAATAATGTTGGAAACTACCTCAGCCGACCACCAATCATGGTGCTAATCACTGAGCCCAACTCTTATGGGCACGAGGCTTCTAATTGGCTACTTCTCTACAAAAGAAACCCAAAATTCAGCCACACATACCTTACACTCTTGAAGGGTCAACAAATTCCATATTTTCACCTCTAAGAGGCTTTGTTATGCCACTTGGGACACCTTTGTGTCCCTTCAAGCGAGCGTGCGAAGATGATTTGGGAAGCACATTACAGTTGGGCCACTAGGCATTTCAGGATTGAGAAAATGATGGTAGTACTGTAGAAGTATTTCTATTGGTCGAATCTTCAACAGAATGTCGGGAAGTACATGAGATCCTGCAATGCCTGTGCCATCTCCAAACCGACCATCAAGAAGAAAGGTCTCTATACTTTTCTACCTACCCCTATTCAACCTTGGGAATCCATCTCAATGAATTACATGTCAATCCTTCTTTCTAGTAAGCATGGCAATGACTTTGTTTTTGTGGTCGTCAACATCTTCTCGAGTATGGCCATTATGGTGGCCTACAAGAAGAGTATCATGGAAGAATACATTTCTAAACTCTTCTTTGAATTAGTGTGGGTACACTTTGGGATCCCATAGTCTATCACCTTAGATTGGGACAATAGGTTCCTCAGTACATTTTTGTCCAGTCTCTCGTTGATGCTGGACACCAAGCTCACTAAGTCCACAACTTTCCATCCCCAAACTGATGGCTAGACAATGGTCATCAATAGGATGATCATACACATTTTGTGCATGTAAAACTCAAAGCATCCATGCACATGGGATGAAAGCCTCCCCTATGTCAAACACAACTACAAATGGGCTCTCCACAACTCGAATAGCCACAACCCTTTTCAGGTGGGCTTTGGATTCCTTCCACTGTGTCCCATTGACGTGGCCATACCATTTGTAGTGACTCAAGAAGATTCGTCTCATGTCCAATCCAAAGTAGACAAAAAAATAAACATCATTTAGCACATTCAACACATCCACGAAAAAGTTCATGACATATTGGATAAAGCCAATGCTAAGTACAAGTAGTGGCATGATCAGCATCGGGTGCCACACAAGTTCCAAATGGGTGATAAAGTTTGTCTACATTTGCAGAAGGAGCACCTTACTAGGCCCCAGCGCAAGATACACTCGCTTAGATATGGGCCATACACCATTAGCAAGGTTGTAGAAGACAATTCTTTTTAGCTCATCATTCCCCCATTCCTTCATCTACACCCAGTGTTCAATGTGGATTGCCTTCGACAATACTTCCCACCATTACTACTGACATTCGACATTGCAGAACAACTCATACCAACAAAGTTTAATCTGGATTGCATGGAACAAGCTGCAACTAATCACATTGTGGACATGAACATCAAGAATACTCTCCAGTAGAAGATCCAACTGTAATGAGTTGTCAAATCCCGACAACTCCTGCACCAAGTAAAATGGCTCACTAGGGACAAAGTTCAACAAAAGTTTCCTCATCTCATGGAGGAACTCAATTCAATGGAGACCATTGCTTCCTAGGGTGGAGGAACGATCCAGGTGGATATTGGTGGCCACCCACCTATTCCACTTGGACCCCCACCATTGTTCTGTCATTTTTTTTAGTTTCCTTAATTGTAGCATAATTTACTATTTTTGGTAGTTTTTCGGATCTTGAAGTTCCAAAGCCGTTTTGAGGCCTTAAACAACATTTTTTTGGAAATATTCCTTTGGTCAATTTCATTAAAATCATGTTTTTAGCTATATTCCTGAGAGAGATCTTTCCAATGAGGTGCCATGAACGTTAAATGGAGATAATATGACCAAGTTACGACCCCGGGAAGTTGCGGCCCAACTAACCCTAATAGGGCCTATAAAATCTTGGTGTTACAACTCCTCGCGATAGGGTTTTGGTTGTTTAAGGTTTTCTATAATTGTTCAAGAATAAATAGGCCCTTGACCCTCATTGTAACTCAGTTCAAAGGCATGTAGATGCCACATCTCTTCTCAGAGATAAACTAGTATCACTCGAGCTAGTGTTATTTCTGCTACATCTCTGTATTTATGGTTAAATCTGTAATTTTTTGCATTCCTATTTAAATTCAGATCAAATCATGAAGTACTTATAAAAATTCTAAACTCAAGTATCTTGAAAAAATATCAAGATTTGTTACGAATATCTAAAAGAAATATCTTGAAATAGGATTGAAGATTTTATTACAAAAAGGTATGAAAATAGATTAAATTGTCTATCAGTTGTGTGTGTTCTGGTGTTGTTTCTTCGTATTCTGCTATTGACTAGGCCTTTAATTCAGCAATGTTGTTTGAGTTGTTGGCATGTGTGTCTCATTGTCCCACTATTTCAATGTCTCCTGATGACTGTAGCTATTGAACAAGCAATGGTATTTATATTGTTGTCATCTATCCATTTGAGACTTGCTGATTAAAATACGTTGAATGTGTCCTCACTGTCTTATTTTCCTTTACTGTTGTCTTTCTATTTAAAGCAAGGCAGGGGGACCGATTCTTTTAGACTATGAATGGATACTGGGAGGGGCCATGTAGTAGCTGAGGACTAGGGGCAGGAAGATGAAGTGGAGGTAGAGCTAGATTTGAAAGTGAAAGGAATGTTCTTTTTAGAGGGGGGCCAGTGCTACAGTGATTTATGAGAAGGTGGCTATCTGAAATAAGGAGAGGATGACATGTAACAGTGGGAAAACCACCTTTCGGACCCCTCCCTTTGCCATTAAAAAGAATCACAACAGGGGGTCTGAAAAAACTTAAGAGTCATGGATTAGAGTGGGGTCACAATCTAGGCCATTAAGAGATGGGGAGTTTTAGTTTAAACGTGTGGCCCTCATTTCGTATCGCAATCGCAATAGGATTGGGTCTCTGTCATATTGTAATTGGAATTCAGACATAGGGTGTTAGCACTTATTTACCCCATTTGACAACAAAGGAGGACATGAAAACCTCAACACTACGATACATAAAATATCGGATATGCAGATATAATCACAATTGGAGGCCGGATGGAGTACTTATAATTGTTTTGATATGGTTTCTGCCGATGGACTGGACATGATATTTTATTAAGAACCATTTTATAGTTATCGCATCCATCCAAGGCCAATCACAATCATAATCGAATCAGGAAGGGGTATATGGAAGTGGGACTTGATGGGATCAACGATTTTGATATCGCAATTGGGGGTTGGGAGGATATCGCAATCATGACTGGCAACAATGCAATATGAAAGTGGGATTTTTATTGGCATCGAGACTGATATAGGCACGATATGAGGTATCATACTACAGTATATGATGCAGGGTAAGGAATGTAGGACTTATTGGCGTGGCGGTTATTGCAATCGTAGTGGGGAAATGGTGTGGTGCATTGCGTATATCTCATGTGATACACGTTGGTTACAAGCTGTAGGATTGTTAGCACAATCGGTGATAAGTAGAGGACTTATATAGAAAATGGGGGCTTTTGTGAAATGCGATAGTGGGATAGCGCGGACCCATCCTATATATGATGCATTAAATTGTAATACATTAAAGTATGCAACATATTTTAAGGTATGGGAAATGGCTAGAGTTTATGTATCATATAAAATGGAAATACAGCTTGAGTTAATGGATTTTGGCTAGAGTTATAATGTATACTACCAAATGGATTTTGTGGATAGAGTTAAATGGAATTAAAATAATGGATTATGGCTAGAGTATATGAACTTTTAAATAAATAGAGGAGAAATGGATTTAATGCTAGAGTTATGAATGAATAGAGAAGACACAACCCCCAAGCCATTATCTACTTTTGAAGTGCAAGCTTCATTCTAACCTATCTTTCAATCCAGGAATCAGATTTGAGCGCAGGAAGTATCATTTCAAAGTTTCTTCTGAGAATTTTCTGATGAAAATTCCTACATTCTGATATGATCCAAGAAATGTTATGAAAGAAGATCCTTAAATATTGATTCTTGGTGTCACTTTGGAGATAAGTTGTAGGATGAAATATTATTTACAACATCTCAACATAATCATGGTAATCTATAATCAAGCAATCCTATAAAAATTATAGGACCCTAACAGTGGCTCTAGCTAGGGATGGCACTTCCTTGTGAAGTGTCAGGAACACCGTAGGCTAGTAGCCTGACCCATTGGGTTGATCCCATATTTACAACCTATTATGCCATAAAAAAAGTCTATGACTCAAACTTTTAAACTGAAACCAAAACCATTCTGCAAACTGAAATTTAAAATATACACTAAACTGAAAGTTGTACTGCTATTTGAAACTAAAACTTATAATAATTCTTGAAAAATATGCTCAAAGTGTTCAACTTATTTTCACACTGCTACCTACTCTATACTACTAGAAATCATGGTGAACCAAATAATAAAAAAATGCCAATGTATCCAGTCACGCAAATGATTACTAATTTGAAGCTTGCATTCCATTTCTCCAAATAGAAAAATAAACTCAAAAAATGGAAACTCAAAATTCTGACTGGAGCTTTCTTCATAATCCATCACCAACAAAAAATTCAGTTTTGTTAAAGGTTCCAATATGTTTTCCAAAGGATCCTTAAAATCATGGAGAATTTCTCTTTGTTGTACTATGCCTAAAAATAACTTCTCATATACTATCTCCAAAATCTATCTATCCCTTTTTGAATTTTTTGGCGTTGTGTTTCCAAGGGATGTAAGACTATAAATATTGTGTTTATCATCTATAAGATGTAAAACAACTTTTTGTTCTTCAACATCTCCTTGAAACTCACTGATACAATTCTCTTGTATCGAAAAGGTGATTAGCTAAATTTGTTGATAATTATGTTCACCTTCATGTGGCTCTATTTGAAAAATGGCCTATGCAGGTTCATTATGTACATTGTCCACACATATATCTTCAGAAATCTGAACTTGACAATCTTCTATTTGATACAAAATTTCAGAAAGTGAAAATTCAGAAGAAAAAATTGAAATATAGTTCTCATCCATATCATGATCAGATAAAAATTTGCAAGGCTTATGTAAAGTATTAACTATTGGTTGCCAAGAGACTATATGATCTTCAATCTCATGGTTACTTAATAACTGTGATTTTTAAATAAAGGAGTCTCTAGTTTAATAGAAAATAAGGTCCTCATCTATATAAGAAGGTTGTTGCCCTGTTATGCTACTTTCATCTTGCTTTTCTTCTTCACCAATGATCTTATAATTTTCTTTCAACTCTTCAAATGTAGCATAACATAAATGTAAAAAGCTATAATCATCATTACTTTCTTTCAACATCTTAAATGTGGCATAACTTAGTGGAAAAGAGTTATCATCATAATCTGCATTGTTTTCTTGATGTTCAATGTCTAACATATATACATGATCATCTGTCTCAATATTTTCATCATGTTTTTCATAACTATCATAAGTAACACATATAGGGTGACTATTTTCGTCAATTGGCTGAAATTTAACATCCTCTTGCTGATAACCATCCATCGATTGTTGTTCTAAACTAGTTTGAAATGAATCCACAAAACAACCAGTTTCTACATTTTGGTGATGTGACCCAACAAACTCTCCTTCTTCCATACCTGCTTGAAAAAGAGGTATCTTTTGTTGTCCATTAACAACATGTTTATCTTGCAAAATACATGTGTTCATAACCCTTTCAATGTTTTTCATTAATGTCTCTAACATAAGGTTTAATATAGGAGGAATCTCCTCTTTAATTACTTTCCTTCTTTCAACTTCCATTCTGGATCTTTTAATCATTAGGCTCATTTCCACATCAATAACACTTTTTTTCATATCCTCCAAAGTGGAAAGGTTTCTTTCTCTGAGATAATAGGCAATTCGAACATCAAAACCCTCTAGATAATGAAGCATAGCCAGTCCTGAGGGAGGCTTTATATCAGTAGGTATGTAATCATAAAAGCTATTGATTCTAGTTGAGAAATCTTGGACTGTCTCTTCGGGCTTCCTTTTTAGATTCCAATACTCATCCATAATCTCAAAAGGGTTCCTTTTAACCTCCCACCTATTAAGGAAAATTCTTTGAAACTAATGGAAATCAAGAATACTTTTGGCTATTAAACATCTATACCATTTCCTAACTTTTCTTGAAAGGCTTTGAGTGAACAACCTTAATTTGACATCTTCATGATCGACTTCCTCCATCAATGAAGTCAATGATTTTGTCTACATGTTTCCTTGCTATGATATTACCTATACCATGAAATTGGGATAACCTCTAATCATAGTTCTCTGGTAACCATGCTAAGGGAATGACAAATTTAATGATGCATACTGGATAGTGATCATAATTGAGGTCTGAGATGAATTTGTACTAGTTGGACTATGTCTGTTATTTCGATCTTGATTGAGACAACCAATATTAAGATGATATGTATTTGCAGCTTCAAGCGAAGGATATACATTTGCCAAAAGGGGCTCATGTGAAGATTCATCATCTTGATTCAGATTTAATAGTCCAAAGATAATCCTTAAGATACTTTCAGGAAATTACAAAAGGCTATTAGCAAAAGATAATACTATATCGTGAAGTAAATTCAAGTCTAAATACCTGACTTTCACATGTTGTCTTCCCATGCTTGTATTGATGAGGTATGTCCTTCTTTGAATCTAATTTGAAGTTTCTTGGAACCTGGTTTGTGATGCCATCAAATCTGGATTCTTTGATAGTGGAGTCACCCTAAAAACTTTGAATCTCTAGATACTTTGGACATGGAGTCACCAGGTGAATGATACAACCTCCTTGTGTCTGATCATTATCCACCATTAGTAGTTATATCTTAAACTTGATATGCTTTTCTTAGGAATTTGAAATGTTCAAGGTCCCCAGTATGGTCGCTAGAATGTTAGCACTCAGTAATTTTCTAAGGTTGTAGAAAAAAATCACCAAAGTAACCACAAACCAACTTTGGAAGCTCGGATCTAGCCCAGCCAGCTTCAGAGAGGGTTCTCTATGTAAGATTTAACTTTTTTGGATTGAATCTTAGGCTAGCTATGAATTTTAAGGTTTGATTTGTATTTGAACGATTGGTTTATAACTAGA
Organism: Pinus taeda; assembly: GCA_000404065.3. NCBI lineage: Eukaryota > Viridiplantae > Streptophyta > Pinopsida > Pinales > Pinaceae > Pinus > Pinus taeda. The sequence goes on along the minus strand of APFE031370164.1, from coordinate 343,129 downwards.
TTACCATTGGGGTATGGAGTCTATTACGTAAAATACAGATTGACTGTAGTTTCCACAGATAGATCTCACAGGGCAGGGTAACCAAACTAAATGGATTTTTTAAGGTCTGTGAAATGGATAAGAAGAAAATATTTAAGGTTCACTTTAAATATAAAGAATTGCTACCTGATTTCTATATTTAAAGATCAGAAGAAAACATTGAGATTATTTGTAGTCGGGTGCATAGATTTAAACAAATTTTTCCCTTTACTTATCTACTGAATAATTCAGATTAGGAAAAAAATATGTGTTATAAACATGGAGACATAAACACACAAGATGATAGATGCACTTCACTAGCAACTTCAAATGATGAAGTATTTATAAAATTCTAAACTAAAATATGTTGAAAAAATATCAATATTTGTTACAAATATCTTGAAATCGAATTGAAGATTTTATTACAAGAACGTATGAAAATAGATTAAACTATCTAAAAAAATATCAGTTGCATGTATTATGGTGTTGTTTCTAGGAATTCTATTAGTGATTGGACCTTTAATCGAGTAATGTTGTTTGATTTGCTGGCATGTGTGTCTCGTTGTCCCACTATTCTAGTACATTATGTTTGATGATTGTAGTTTTTGAATAAGAAATGGTATTTATCTTGTTGTCTTCTGTCCATTTGATACTTGTTGATTAAAATATGATGAAGGTAGGGGGACCGATTCTTTTCGACTATGAATGGATACCAAGAGGGGCCATGTGCGAGTTGATGATTGGAGGCTAGAAGATGAAGTGGAGCTAGAGTCAGGCTTGAAAGTCAAAGGAATCTACAGTTTGGACAGGGGTAGGGGGTGCTACAGTGATGTATGAGAGGGTGGGGGTATGAAATAAGGAGATAAGGACACATAGCAGCGGGAAAACCATTTTTCGCACCCCCCCCTCAATGTTAAAAAGAATCACATTAGCGGGTGTCCAAAAGCACTTAAGATCTGTGGATTAGAGTGGGGTCATAATCTAGGTCGTTGAAATATGGGGAGTTTTACTTTAAACGAGTGACCCTCTTTTCTTATCACAATCACAACAATTTTGAGCCTCTGTCATATTGCAATCACAATACAGGCAAAGAGTGTTAACACTTATTTACCCCGTTTTAAAACAATGGCAGACGTGAAAATCTTAACACTGTGATATATAAAATATCGTATCCATAGAGATAATCACAATGGGAGGCCATAAGGAGAACTTATCATTATTTTCATAGCATTATATTGATGGACTGGAAGCAATATTTTATTAAGAACCATTTTATAGTTATCGCATCCCTCAAGGGCTAATCACAATCGCAATCACATCGGGAAGGGGTATATGGAACTAGGACTTGGTGGGATCACCGATTACGATGTATTAATTGGTGGTCAAGAGGATATTGCAATCTAGACGAGGAGGAATGTGATATCAAAGAAGGATTGTTATCGGCACCGAGATTGATATCAGCATGATATAGGGGATCATACTGTGGTATATGATGCAGGGTAAGGAATGCGGGACTTATCGACATGGGGGTTATTGCAATTGTAGTGGGGAAAGGGTATGGGCATTACCTATAGTTCATGTGATACACACCGATTACGAGTCATAGGACTGTTATCGCAATTGGAAGATAGGTAGAGAACTTATATAACAAACGCGGAATTTTGTGAAATGCGACAGTGGGATAGTGCGAGCCAATCCTATATATGATGCATTACATTCTAATACATTAAAGTATGTGGCATATTTTATGATATGGGAAACAAGTAGAGTTTATGTATCATATAAAATGGAAATACAGCTAGAGTTAATTAATTTTAGTTAGATTTATAATGTATAATATCAAATGGATTTTGCGGTAAGAGTTAAATGGAATTAAAATAATGGATTTAAGGCTAGAGATATGAATGAATAGGGAAGAAACGGGCCCCGAGCCATTATCTACTTTTGAAGTGCAAGCTTCATTCTGGCCTATCTTTCAATCCAGAAATCATATTTGAGTGTAAGATGTACCATTCGAATGCTGCTTCTGAGCGCTTTTTGATGAAAACACTTGCATTTTGATCAAATCCAAACGGTGTTATGAAACAATATCCCTAAATATTGATGCTTGGTGTCGCTTTGGAAATAATTTGCACAATGAAATATTATTTACAACATCTCAACATAATAATGATCGGCTATAATCAAGCAATCCATTAAAAATTATAGGACCCTCACAGATTACATTGGAGTAAACACATTCCACCCTTGAATTACACTTGGAATGCTCATGTTCAACAATACATGACTCCAATCCATCATCAATTTCTATTTATCGACATGGTCCTGTATCATACTCCTCTTCGTTGAAAGGTTGAAAGTTCTCATTCAATGGCAAGTTCCCTCTTCTACCTTTATCACTATAGAAATCTGTTTCGCCACTTCATATTTCCACATCCAGTCCTTCCATCTCACATTAGACTTTGATTTTTATAGCAAGCCACTTGGAGCAGACTGTTCAAGTTTGGCAATCCCAAATTTGGTGTCGTTGCCAACATTCCTATCATTTTTTCTCAACTCTACTCATCCATTCTCAGAACTTTTTATCCAAGGGATTACTAAAATTGGCAAGAAAAAGCAATTAAAACTCACCACCTTATCACGAAATCTCACCACATCATTGTTGTCCTCTGCTTTCACAGTATATTTTTCAAAATCAGCCATGTTTTTCTCTACTGCATATCATTTTGAATCATTGTATTACCATCTTCTAATTCTAGTTTCAACTGGTGAACAACACCTGTTAAAGGCTAAATCCAGATGATGTTCTTATCCTCTCCTTTTCTTTCTTCGCTTATTCCTCATTCAATAACAAAGGATTTATCTTCACTCCACTTGATCACAAAGAGAATTCTACTAAAGGTTTTGTTAGCACCTCGAATCTGGTCATGAGAAACCTCCACAATGATCTTGAGAGTGACGACTTTGAGGATTTGAAAAACAGGAGAACAACTTAGAGCTTGCTTGCTAGGTTTAGACTTTTCTCAACACCATGTTTCAGATTGTGATTGTGCCTTATCACATGAAAAGCCCTCTCCAACCCAATATGATGGAGATGTTGTAATGTAATGTCCTATAAATATTTTGACTCAGCTAAAATAAAATGAAATTAAATTCATCTTAGATCCATCTTAACTCCGGACCTACCAAGTGTTGAGGGATCAAATCTGTTTTTACTCTAAAATAAGTTTGCATTTCAAGATATTTCATCCCACTCCCCACTTGGTAGATCTAGAGTTAAAATGGATCTATGGTAGTCGGTAAAAATATAATGCTCAGATATATGAAAAGGTACATAAAACTATGGGCCTTTTCTTTAAAAATGAAGCATGAAATGAGTTCCCAACATAAATTGTATCACTGTCCATATTATAGCTAGTTAGGCTATCAATAAACGAAATTCAAAACTTAGAGATGTCAAGAAAAAAAAATGTAAATCAGTAGCAATAATGCTACCCAAAGAAGCGACTATGTTTTGTTAAGTTTGTAATTGGACAAAAGAAAGATTGGGAATGTTTTGCATCTTGTTCACAAGATTGTGGTGTTTTAACATCACCTCAGGCCAACATAGAAAAACAAATAAAGTTGCATGATCTGAATTTAAAAAGGAACGCAACAAATTACAGATATAACCATAAATACATAGATGTAGTAGAAATAATACTTTCATTAATATCTAATAATGAAATATGCTTATAAGCAGAATGGAAATGAGACTAGCTCAGGTGATGATAGCTTATCTTTGAGAAGAGATGTGGTGGCTACATGCCTTTGAATTGAGTTACAATGAGGCCCAAGAGCCATTTTATTATTGAACAATAAGAGAAAACCCTAAACAACAAAAACCCTAACCTGAGGAGATGTAACACCAAGAGTTTATGGGCCTCGTTGGGGTTATTTGGGAAGCCAACTTCTTAGGATCGTAACTGGGTCATATTATCTCTGTTTGACGCACATGATACCTTGTTGGAAAGATATCTCCGAGGAATACAACAGAAAATTTGATTTCATAGAAATCACTTTGAGGAATATTGCCAGAAAAACGTCATTTAGGGCTTCAAAATGGCTCTAGAAGTTCAGGACTTGAATTGATGCCTAAAATAGTAAACTATGCTACAATTAAGGAAACTAAAAAACTAAAAGAAACAATGGTGGGGGTCCACATGGAATAGGCGAATGGCCACCAATACCCCCCTAGATCATTCCTCCCCGCTTAGGAAGAAATGGTCTCCATTGCATTGAGTTCCTCCATGAGATGAGGAAACTTCTGCTAAACTTGGTCCCTAGTGAGCCATTTTCCTGGGTGCAGGAGTTCACCAGCTTTGACAACTCGATACAGTTGGATCTTCTACTAGAGAGTGTCCTTGATCTGCATGTCCATGATCCAATCAATTGTATATTGTTCCATGCAGTTTAGAGTTAACTCTGTCGGTGTGAGTTGTTCTGGAATGTCGGATGTGTCCAGTAGTGGTGGAAAGTATGGCGAAGGTGATCCACATTATAAACTGGATGCAGGCCAAGGAATGGGGGAATGTTGAGTTCAAAAGCATTATCTCCCATGGCCTTTGTGATGGTGTATGGCCCATACCAAAGCAGGTGAATCTTGTAATGGGGCCCAGTGAGGTGCTCCTTCTGCAAATGTAGCCAAACTTCGCCACCCACCTGGAACTTGTGTGGTACCCAATGTTGATCATGTCGTTGCTTGTAGTTAGCATTGGATTTTTCCAATATGTCATGGACCTGTTGGCGGATATGTTGAATGTGCTCAATGAAGCTATTTGCCTTGTTAGCTTCGGGCTGGACATGAGCTAAATATTCTCGAGTCGCTGCAAATGTACGGCCACATCAATGGGACATAGTGGCTGGAATCCCAAGCCCACCAGAAAATTGTTGTTGCTAGTTGAGCTGTGGAGAGCCCAGTTGTAACTGTGCTGCACATAGGGGAGGCTCTGATCCCATGTGCATGGATGCTTTGAGTTTTACATGTGCAGAATGTGTATGATCATCTTGTTGACAACCTTTGTCTGGCCATCAGTTTGGCGATGGAAGGTTGTGGACTTAGTGAGCTTGGTGTCCAACATTGACCAGAGGCTAGACCAAAATGTACTAACGAACCTATTGTCTCAATCTAAGATGATAGACTGTGGGGTTCGAAAGTGTACCCACAGTCGTTCAAAAAATATTTTAGCAGTGGCTTCTACTGTGATACTCTTCTTGCAGGCCACCATAATGGCCATCTTCGAGAATCTTTTGACAACCACAAAAACATAGTCATTTCCATGCTTAGTAGAATGAAGGCCTCACATGCAATCCATGGAGATGAATTCCAAGGTCGACTAGGGGTAGGCAGTCGAGTACAAATACCTCGCTTCTTGATTTTTGGTTTGGCAATGGTGCAGGCAGTGGAGATCTTATGTACTTCCCAACATGTTGTCGAAGATTCATCCAATAGAAGAACTTCTGCAGTACTGCCACTATTTTCTCAACCCCAAAATGCCCAGCGGACCGACTGTAGTGCACTTCCCAAATCATCTTCACAAGCTTCCTTGAAGGAACACAAAGGTGTCCCATGTGGCATAATAGAGCATCCTGGAGGTGAAAATATGGAACTTGCTAACCATCCAAGAGGATATGGTATGTGTGGCCAAATTCTAGGTAACTTTTGTAGAGAAGTGGCCAATCAGAAGTCTCGTGCCCACAAGAGTTGAGCATGGTGGTTAACACCTTGATCGATGGTCAGCTGAGGCAATCTACAACATTGTTTGTGTTTACATTATTGTACTTGATATTCAAATGGAATTGCTACAGGTACGTAGACCACTTTTGATGGCGATCATTCTACAACTTCCCTTGCATCTGTATGAACTATAGGGTTTAGTGGCCTGTGTGGATGACAGTTTCCTTCCCCAAAATGTAATGCTTCCATTGTTGGCAGGCCTGCACAATGGAATACATCTCTTTGTCATAAGTGGGATACTTCTGGACTGTGTCTAAAAGTACCTCACTATGATATGCCACTAGATGCCCCTGTTGGGTAAGGATTTCCCAAATATCATAGTCATAGGTATCTATGTCGATCTCAAATGGTTGTTGTAAGTCTGGTAATGTGAGCATTGGTGCCAAGTAGAGGCGATGTTTCCACTCCTCGAATGCCTTCTATTGATATTTAGACCAAAATAATTTTTCTTTTATTCCTCTTTTGGTGACTTGACTCAAGGGCCAAGTGATATGAGAGATCCCAAACACGAACATGCTGTAGGAATTGGAAAGACCTAAAAAGTTGTGAAGCTCTGTCAGAGTGGTTGGGGACTGGCCAATCTTGAATCACTTGGATCTTGTCTCGATCCACATGCACCCCCCATTCATCAATAATGTATCCCATATATTCAACTTGGGTCATGCCAAAAGTGCATTTCTCCAAATTGGTACAAAGCTTGTTATGTCGTAGTGTTTGGAGAACCTATCGGATGTGGTGGAGGTGCTCTTCCCAACTCTGGTTGAAGATCAGAATGTAATCCAAGTATACCACTACAAATAGGTTGGTGAATGGCTGCAAGATGTCATCCATAAGCCTCATGAAGGTTACAAGAGCATTCTTCAACCCAAAAGGCATAACCAACAACTTAAAAAAGCCCCTCCTTGACTTTGAAGGAACTCTTCCACACATCAGAGGGTTCGATTAGTACCTGGTGATATCTGGACTTCAAGTCAATACTGCTGAAATATTCCCCCCCTTGATTTGGTCCATAAGGTCATCAAACGATGGGATCAGGTACCTATTCCACACAATGATCTTGTTCAGTTCCTGATAGTCAATATAGAGTCTCCAAGTCCCATCCCTCTTCTATACCAACATCATCAGCTCCCACAGGGTGATGAACTTGGCTGAATCTGACCTTTCTACAAAAACTCCTAAACTTGCCTCTTGATTTTATCATTCTCCAGAATTAAGTTTCGATAGATTGGTCCATTGGGTAATGATGCACCTAGGGTCAGATCAATGGAGTGTTTGACCTGATAGTGCAAAGGCACCCCTACGGGGGAGGTGAAGATGTCCTCATACTCCTCCATGACCTTGCACATTTGTTATTGTCATGCAAAGGGGCCATGTCTCGAGGGCGTGGCCAAGTATTCTTCTTTCCTTGATGTCGTATCATCAAGAAAAAATTTCCTAGTTTTTGAAACGAGCATACTGCATTGTTTTGCAGTAACTAGAGAGATGGTGGTAGGCGGTTCTACCTCTGGTATCCTCTACAACTTATTTACCAATGTAACAATAACAGTACGAGGCCTTGACTCATACATGACATGTCACTGCCACAAATATGGTTGGCCTAATAATACATCACAAACATCAAGGGGAGTAACATCACATAATACCTCATCTGTGAAGGGCTTGATGTAGTATGAAAGTTGACATTGTTTGCTCATGCCAAAATCCCATCCTTGGTGAAGCCACCAGATGGTGTATGGCTATGGTGTGTTGTGGTCGATAAGCCCAACTACTTCATGACCTCTGCTGCAATGAGATTCTTTTGGCTCCTTCTTTTGACAATGAATTGTAGTGACGAACCCTTTACTCACATCTAGGAGTGGAAGGGACACTCCTCCTCCTCTAGATCTTCGGGCTCCTCCTTCTGGATCTTTGTGGTGGAAACAAAGGCGTTGGGCTCTGCATCAATAATCTACTTCCCTTTTTCATTCCCTTTGTTAGGTTTTGACTCATAGTTAGAACATGCATCTGATTTTGAATCCTTCAGTCTGGCCACCAATGACTACTTGGCCCGACAGTCACTTGTGTTGTGAGTGGAGCTCTTATGGAACTCACACTACTTTCTTGTGTCCTTCTTTGGCTTTTGAAAGAGGGATCCTTTGTTCGTGGCCTTAGCAGGTTGCCTTGGGCCATCCCGCCTTAGCTTTATCCTTTGTTTTGCGATTAGGGGCATTTTTTTCTTGCTTTAGATTCACAGGTCCAAAGTCTCGCTTTGTATATTTAAACTTCTTCTCGATATTTACGGTGTATCCATATGTCATGTCGAGAAAGGAGATGTATAGGAACACCATCTCATCTTGGATGTATCTATGTAGGCAATCGTGGTACTTGAGTACCAAAAGTTTCTTAGAATCCTGATACCTAACTTCGTGCAAAGGGTATGAAAAAAATTAGTAAACTCTGGCACATTTTGGTCCCTTTCCTATCACAGCGTGGTCCACTTTATGTATTTGTCCTCATAGCTCCCGATAGGGTAGTATTGCTCCTTGATGGAATCCTAGAATGAAATCTAAGTGGGAGCGGCTGAAATCAGTGAGGTCGTACTTTCATCTTTCTTCTCACAATAGGTTTCCCACCAGTCCTTGATGTGGGAGGCGGCTTTGGGAAGAGAAAAAGTAATCTTTTCTTGGCTAGAAAAATCAAGAAACTTAAAAATATCCTTCTAGTAGATTCAACTATTTATATAATACATCTACATCTATTTGGACCTCAAATATTGGAATGTCAAAGTTTACTTGTACATTAAAAGTTGTGGAGCCTCTAGAGTGGTTATTGGATGTGGATAAACCGTCGGTGGGAAACCGTTGAAGGATCTAGGAAAAGTTATCCATCATTGCATTCCTTTGTTTCTTGAGAACCTACTCAAGCAATATTTTGATAGGATATCTTGCTCCCTCTTCTTTCTTTTCATCCCCAATGGGAGGCCATCGGGGTTTCTGAGGCTGGTCTTGCAAATTTTCGACCAGTTCGAGCCCTAACTCCTTATATCTCGACCTCACTGGGGACATACAAATAAAAACAGAGAAAGAGAAGGCCGCTCTGATACCACTGATCCAAATTTAAACAAAAATGCAACAAATTATAGATATAACCATAAATACAGAGATCCAACAGAAATAATACTATCTTTCATCAATATCAAATAATGAAATATGCTTACAAACAAACTGGAAATGAGACTAGCTCGGGTGATTGTAGCTTATCTTTGAGAAGAGATGTGGCAGCTACATGCCATTGAACTGAGTTACAATGAGGCTCAAGAGCCTTTTTATTATTGAAAAATAATAGAAAACCCTAAACAACCAAAAACCTAACCCGAGGAGATGTAACACCAAGAGTTTATGGGCCTCGTTGGGGTTAGTTGGGTAGCCAACTTCCCTGGGTTGTAACTTGGTCATATTATCTCTAGTTGACATGCATGATACCTCGTTGGAAATATCTCTCTGGGGATAGATATTTCATAGAAATCAATTGGTGGAATATTTCCAAAAAAACATCATTTAGGGCCTCAAAATGGCTCTAGAAGTTCAGGACCCGAAATGCTGCCTAAAATCGTAAACTATGCTACAATTAAGGAAACTGAAAAACTGAAAGAAACCATGGTGGGGGTCCATGTGAAATAGGTGGGTGGCCACCAATATCAATTCCCAACATCTAATGTATCATTATCGATCTTATAGCCAATTAGTCTATCAGTAAAACGAATTGAAGACTTAGAGATGTGAAGAAAAAACAATGTAAATCGACATAAATAAGCTACCCAAAGAAGCAACTATGTTTCATTAAGTTTGTAATTGGACAAAAGAAAGATTGGGAATGTTTTGCATCTTGTACATAGGACTACGGTGTTTTAATATCACCTCATGCCAATATAGAAAAAGAAATAAAGTTGCAGTTGTTGTGATTTCATGGAAGCAACATATAGGTGATAATCTCAAGGCAATATAGACAGCACAAGGGCACACTTCCCAACATAATAAATAAAAAACCTTTCAAGGTTCATTAAAGTAACAACCACCATACTACTCTTGGAACTATTTCCTAACAACAATTATTGCTAATGGAGGGTGTTGCATTGGAAATTATATTTTATAGCTTTAGAAGCAATAAATGTACACCACTTTAGACATAAATATAGTAGCAAAATGGGGACACTCCTCTCTTTGTTTTTTGAACTTTTTTTTAACAACCTAGAGGGAGTTTTACTCAACTTTACAACTATTATTTATCAATATTGAATGCACATTTAAAGGAATAATTACATTGTCTTTAGCTAGTATGAAGGTGCACTTGGCAGTTACACACCATTATTAGCATCAATGAAGGAACATTGATGATAAGTTACACTAACAAGCATGAAGGGGAAAGAGAGAGGTTGTTACACTATATATCCAAAGGAGGATGCTCACATCCCTAGGAGAAGATCTATTTATGGAAGTCAAAAGGATGGGTGATCTGTAAAGTGTAGGTGTATAGCCTCTGTGTTTCACCAACATGGATCTCTATGGAATTACTCAATACTATCAATGACTTCATCCCCTTTTTCTTCTTGTATGGCAATTGCTGTAACTCACTGCAAAATTTGTTTTCATCTGACCAAAGTACAAAAGGGAAAAAAACATTTGAAACCATCTTCCAAGCCCCACAATCCCTCAAAGCTAAATCAAACCTTCTCCATTGGATAGTGCTCTGAATTATCTTTACAATGGTCTATAGGACTCCTTAAATGGACTCTGGAATAAAAATTTAGAGCAATTTGAAGTTGCCCTGTTGAAAACCAGAAAACAAGGAGAAAATGCCTAAGCGTAAAATCTTGGGTCTTGTCATATCGGCAACCGAAAGTCCCAAGGTGCAACGCAACAATGAAAGGGTTCCGTTGATATGTGATTAGCAATCCTGCATATCATAGGTCCAAGGTATCGAAGCATCAAGAGATCGGTACATCACAATCATCGATCAAACATGTGAAAACCTTTTAAGGTTGCAATATTGCATAAAGTTTCGATAGTGATCAAATTTTCCAAGATCTGAGCCTCTGGAGTTAAAGTGCCCAGAATGCCTTGAAAATTTTAATAAATGAAATCAATTGAAAAACTAGAAGAGGGATGGCCTTTTCTCTCTCCTCTAGGGGACAACGTGGTTGAGCATCATTGGACCCAATAAATGAAATGTGGCTATGCATGATTGGTTTCGATACATGACACTTGGCAGCACATAATTGGTTATAATAAGGTACATGGGGAAGAATGATGTGGCAGTATGGTGGAAAAAAAATTCGGCATTTTTAGGGGTCATGTGAGGCAAAAAAAAAGGGTGACACATGGCAATGATGACATCACATATCATAGATCGATGATGGGAGGTTGTAGCGTGTGTGCATCAAAATGAAATTGAAAACCTCTGATTAAGGGGCTCTGATATGGGGGCTAGCCTGTGGTCACAAGGATCATGAAAGTACCAAGGGTTAAGCATAAAAGGTGATCGACATTCAGTAATCGAAAAAGTGAAATGTTGTGTGCCAAAGTTAAATCCCAGATTGGAATTTTCTGATAGAGGAGCTCTCATATAAGGGTTGGCCCACAGTTAAGAGGAACTTAAAGAACCAGGGGCATAAAGTAGTTTACAAAGGAAAAATATCCCCTAGTAGGAATAAAAGGCCTTAGCGACTTAAGGCTAAGCACCAAGTCATAGCCCTCGATCCTATGGTTAGAAATGTGGGAAGGGCTAAGAAGAAGGGGTTTATCATATCGGAGGTCAGTAATTGGAAACTTTGAATAGCACACCACTATGAGGTCTACAATAGGAATCACTCCCGATAAGGAAGTACAAAAATTTAAAGGCATATGGGTTGATAGTTGCAGTGTTGAATGAAGGCATGGAGGAGTTGGACACTGATATGGGCTAATCATGTGGAAGCCCCTTGGACAAGAAACCAAGGACTACATATATAGCATAAATGAATTAAACTACTTTATGCACATATCTTCATGGATTAAATGGAGGTATGGGATTTAGGAAGACTTAATTTCTTAGCATGGAGCTCCTCACAGTCAAACAATGAAAGACTGTCAGGTCAATCTCCACTTCTGCTCTATGACAAGCAACCATAGTTGACCACTACCAGTGCTAGATAGTGGTGAAGTCAAGCAATTAAGGTGAAAGCAATAGGCGAACTAGCCGAGCAATAGGAGAGGAACATCATGGAAGAGATTTAGCCTTATCAAGGGAAATCATAGGTACAATAGGGAGATATTTTCCTTCGTCATCATTCAATTCTTCTTTTTCTATTATTCTATAATTTGTGTGTATTTTCAAGAAAGGAATCAAATCCTTTGTAATCATTTTGGACAGTAAGATATCGCACACTGAGACAACTAGTCAATCATAAAACTGATCCTTAGCTAAGATAATTTGTAACTTTTAATTCAAATCTGCCCCTCTCCTTATAAATAGAGAGAAGAAATACTTAATACAGGTTCTTCGATTCTACACCCGACGGGTCCAAATTGTATGATTCCACTTTTGGTTCTATCTACTTGTTTAGGAGGGACTTGAGCTATGTATTACTTAATGTAAATGGACTAGTGAATTTGACTCATTTTGAAGTATGAATGAAACTCTTTGGTGATTCCGATCAAAGAAATGTGTAGTATGTTTCCACCTTGTTTATCACTTCATGTGTGTGTTTCTCCCTCTAAAATAGTGTAATGAAGCTTTCAGTTTCACTCTTATTCATGGTTGTATATTTTGCTGCTAAGTAGTAACAGTACTTGTGGTAATTACAAATATTCTTATATTATTGGTGGACTCTAGTATTGTAGCAATGATGCTGCAACTCTTGTGACCCCCTTCCTTACTTTTATCCACCCAGTTGTTCGTAACAAACTTGGAAGAGACGGTGCTATATGCACAAGCACTAGCTCTCACTCCATGTTGTCACTTGACTAGCTGGCACAAGTTTGCTAGAAGCTTAAGCCAACTTTTATGAGTTCTTAGAAGAGGATTTTAATTGTGATGGACAAAAACTAACTCCAGAGAGGCTAATCTACTTGCAGAAAGAAGCTGAAAGCTGAAAGGAAATGCAAACCCTAGCAAACCCTAGTTTTATCGACTAACCCTACTTGTGCAAGAAAAGAGATGAAAGCTACAAAAATGGATGCCATTGACTATTGGAAAGGTAAAATGCATGTGATTAAGCTACTTCTAAAGGAAAATATGGAAAAAAACAATTTTTTTTGTATTTTTGAGTAATTTTGCAGAATTATTATGCATGTGCTTTAACTATTTTTTACTATGCAGAGTTTGATTGGCAAAAGGAAATGGAGTGGGTGCTTGCAGGAGGTTCGGAAGGTGAGAAGAGGGCCTAAGAGGTTCCTAGCACCCTTCTAGAGAATTTCACAGTGATCAGATCTCGAAAAACTGCACACGTTAACTTCTACAGGAAGTCTGTGGGGGTTATACAGGAAGTTCTACAAGAATGGCCAAAAGAGGATTTCAGAGGGTTGATGGTGGAAAAATGGTGGGAAAGTCAAAATGAAGGATGGATAAGTACGTTAAGGGTTTTAGGACCTAGTAAATGAAGCTAAGGAGTGATGAAGGTGGTTGGATTTGTTCAAGGATGGAGGGAGCAATGTTGCACAAAAATGTAGAAATTAGGGACAATTGGGAAAGTGTGGCAAATGAAGGGAAGGAATCTTGGATCAGGGACTGGAACAGGTTGTATGATGGAGGAAGGTTAGGTGGGGATGTATTACAGGTGCTCTACACACTATTTTCCAAAAGTGATCGAACAAAGACTAGAAAAATTAGAGATCTATCTATGTTGACCTAATCTGACCTGAAAATCAGAAACATGATGAACAGAAGTTTATAGATATGAAATCATGCAAGATAGCTATGAAAACTAAGCAAGAACAAATATAAACATGAAAACACAACTAATATCAACTTTTCCAACTTAAAATCAAACACTAGCAATTTCATTGGAAGGAAAAAACAATGTTTTTGTGGCAGCAAGTATGCCTTGGTCTCAGCTCATGGTCCCAAGGAGGGAGAGATGAGACCAAGGACTATTTGATGGCCTTTTTGAAGATCTTTTCTATTAGCAAACTGTCAGATCAACCTAAAGCATAAAAAACTATCTTAATAATCAAAATCAGCCTAAGTGCCAAAGCAAGGTCTTAACCTAAATAACATAAATTCTTCTATGAATGCAAGGAAAACATATAAAAGTACAAAAAGGAGGTACTGGCACTTGGTTTGGGCCCAACCCCAAAAGCTACAGCCTCCTAAGAGAGCTCAAAGCTGGCGTAAAGCGAAATTTATTTCCATTACTCAAAAAATAATAATCATGTCACAGAACTATGTACACCAAGAGCTCGAAAATGAGTTGAAATGTAGAGCTACACTAAAGTGAGAAAAATAATTGTTCAGTAGCTAAACTGCCAAGGCTTGAAGCCTTCCTACTTATGCAACATGAGAACTCCCAACAATCCTCCTTAACTTTAGGAGCTTGGCTGTCCAAAGCTGCAGTTAATCAACCACTTCACAAAACCTGCTCGGCTACCCCTTGAAATCATCTTTGGTGGGTTGTCGAACTCCAAGCTGATGACTCTAGGAAGGGTTCATTTAGTGCAGGAGACACCCCTCCTACAAATTCTCAGCCTCGTTCCTTCGTATTTGGCTGCCAACTTGCTCATAAATGCTTGACCTTGGTCCAAAAGATGTCCAAAAATATGCAATAAGCACGTATTAGACTTTGTGGCCAAGTAACTATTCTCATTCCTCCAATTAACATAAATATATTCAAAAACATGCATAAAACTATGAAGAATGGTGGATTGATCGAGAATAATAGGCAAAATGAGCCCATAAAGTTACCCTTTTTTGGGGCTTATCATCACCCCCTGCTAAATGTGTTGCTCATCCTCTGAACAACTAATCCAGTTCATCATCTTTGATTGCTTTGATTGCCTCTCTAATATCCTAGGCTTCCGAGGTGATGTCATCTTCTCGGTCATGAAACCCTACCTTTCTCTCTACTTCCTCCCATTCCCTGTGTTCTTCTTCTTCTTTGACCCCTTCCAGTAGTCCTAAAAGTAACGGAGGACTGAACTTTAGGCCAACCCAGTTGGCCTTCAGATTTTCATGGACTATTTATAAAGTGGTACTCTTGCCAAAGCCTCCCTCATCCTTGTTGGGGAGTGGTACTCTCTTATTTTCAGATTGTGGGACAATGTGCTCCATCTCCTTGTGCAAACATGAATGCAGTTATCACCAAACAGTCTTTCCATATATTCATAGTGAGCAATGGCCTGAGCTTTCCTTTCAAAAGAGTCTGGGAGAACCTGAGGGTTGTTGGAAAGGTGTTGATGGGCATATACTAAAGCTGAGGGATCTTCTGGTTCTACCCTGATCATGAGTGGCTCACTTAGCTCCCTGTCCATAACTTTCCAAATTTCTACTGCCCTCTTTTCCTCATGGTTTAACCAAGAAGCCATGGCCATGAGTTGCACATCTCCTAATGTAGCATTGGGGTCCCATATATTCATGTTTGGAAGTGCCAAGTTGTGTAAATAGAATTATGCTAACTTGGCCTTATCTTCAGCTGAGCTATTGTCACACAAATACATAAACTGATTGTAATTCTGAAATGGAATGGTGCCCCTTTGGGCCAATGCATTAATTTGAAATTGCAACCATTGTCTTTAAGATATAATGCATAGGACTTAGTAGGTTGCCTACATTGTAAGGCTTCTACTGCCCAGCTACCCATGTAGGCCATTTGGGCTTCTTTTTCTTGCAATTATTGTTTTAAACCCTGTATTTCTTCTACTTCTTAAGACTCCTTTTCCTACAGCAGTTTTGTCAGCATCTCAACATCAGCTTGCAACTTTTCCTCTCTTTGTTGTTTCTCGGTTGTCTCCTTGTCTGTTGGAGGTCCTTCTTGCTAATACTGCCCTCCCAAAATGTATGGCCTATCTTCCTTATGACCTTCCTGTAGCTACACCTACTTCTTTAGCAATTCATTCTCCTCCTATAATTTGGCTCTTTTACTACTTTCCATGTCCCTCACCATGGCCAACTCTTTTCTTGATTCTTTTAGATATTCTTTTAGGTGGCCTATGTCTACAACACCCTTGGATTTGGAAATTCTCATCCAAGTGTGAGTCCTAACCTGTTCTTGTTCCAATGCAAAGAAAAGTGGTACAAAAAACTTTTGTGGGATGATCTTCCCACCTTCTAACAAGTTGTAATATGAGCCCAAGCTAGGCTGAGGGCTTGGTTCCAACATCTCCTCGGTCTTCTCTTCTCCCTGTGATTGTTTGGCTGCCTTCTCCTCCAATTTCTCAGTCTCTTTTAACATGGCTAGAGTTTCCTGTAGAGATGTTTCAGCTTCCTGTAAAGCTACCTTTCAGTCCATCATCCTAATTATCTCTTTCCATGTGGAGGTTTTTGGGTTTCATCTTTCATAGGTGATAGATATCTTGGAAGGAGACTCTTCCTTCTGTTTAGTGGTTGTGTCCTCAATGACAATTGGTTCCTTTGATTGTGACTGGGGTTTACCCAATTTGATCATTGTGATTCTCCTGGCTTTAAAGTATGTGAAGGTTTGCCTCTTTCCTTTTCCTTTTTGCTTTGTAGGTGTGCTTAATGCAGCAGGCATAGCTGCTACTTCTCGTGCCAACGTCTCAGGGGATTTCTCTTTCTGCTGGTATTTTCCTTCACTTCCTGTAGAAATATCTATGTCCACTATTTCCGTCTATTTTACTGATATCTCAGGGTGCGTCTTCTCTTGTTGGGTGCCTGCTTTGGCTGTGGCAGCCTTCTTCTAGGCCTTCTCGGCCTTTTCGTTTTCAATCTATGTCCTCCTTTCCTTCATTGTTTTTTTTGTTGTCTCTTTCTTTGCTTTAGGCTCAGCAGTCTTGCCAAACTCTTCTTTTTCTTTCTGTTCTTCCTCTATTTTGCCCTCTTCTTGAATGTCCTATGCTCCCTCATCTTTGTTCTTCTTAATTTCTTCAGTTAGCTCCCCCTCATCACTGTTGGATGGGTGATGTTCTTAGCCAAAGTTCTAATGTCATCATCCCTAGACATATTTCTGAAGATTTCCCAAGATATGGGGATAGTATAGGTGTGTAAAGCATCTTCCACCAATAGTTTGATCAGCCCATGGTGGGCCAACTGATCTGGGATCCCTTCACTTAGCTTTGTACCACATTCAATTAAGGACTGAAGAAGGAAATATGGGATGCTTAATTCATGCAACAACCTGAAATGGTATCCATAAATGATGCTAAACCTCCTTTCACATGTGATATACTTCATTATTTGATAACTAACTTTACTCCAAAGAGGAGGCAAGCTTGTCCTTCTAACCCCATTTTTGTCTTCTATAGGATGCTCCTCAAGTAGAAAAAATGTTTTCTTAGAAATTTGTCCCAATGATCTCTCCTCTTTGCTCCAAGGGAGCCCCAATGATAGACCAGTAATTCTACTGATGAGCTCGGGTGTAAGTTCTAGGGTAAAACCCCTAAAAATAACCGTGGCATGTGTCTTTGAATGTGGTCTCAGGGACATCAAAAACTCTTCAGTTATCTCCTCGTCATAACCCTAAATTCTATCAAAGAAGGATATACAATTTGCCCGTGCGAACAGGTCCACCACGTCAGGGTGCTCGTGAAATTTGCTAGAGTCTAAGGGTTCTTTCCTGATGAATCTTCCTGGCATGGTGTTGAGTTCTCTTTATATGTTTTAACCAGAAAAGAAAATGCTCAGGTGCGAAAAAAATAGTCAATCACGGAAACAAAGGATAGTTGAATTCGGTTTCTTCTGAACCCAAGAAGGAATGTCCCGGGTGCTTCTTTGCAATATCAAATAGCAATAATTCTCCTATTTTAAACTGTTGCCACCCTGAATTTGACTTCATGGTTTCGAAAAGAAAGAATTTTTTTAACAGAACAGAGGATAAGGACACAGGTTCTTTTCTCAGCAAGTAAATAGATATGCACAGTCATTTTTTTTACACACACACATAGGCTGGCCTTTATTGCTACATGTATCTTCCTTACAAGAGAATTAAAAAATGATGAGGAGATTTCGGATGCAAAGAAAAAACTGGGTAAGATCAGTGAAATAGCAGGCAAACTTTCACTTTTCTCAATGCACAGGTAGACTTTTACTCTCGTTTTTCAGTCTAATGTCATGTTCAATTCACCACCTTGCATAAACAAATCATGCACAGAGAAGTTTTCCCAATCCTACCTCATTTTGAGCTTGAAATTTGATGAAACTTCCAAGTTTTCTTTCTACACGGTTGTTCTTTGCCTTTCCTGTAGAACCCTTCCTATAGAGATCTCCCGGCTCCAATAGAATGAAACTGTGCTTCCGGTAGAGCCCAATAGGTGGGAGATTTTCGAAAATAGGTAGAAAACTGGTGGAGGACAACTTGTTAACTACTCTGAAAGCTGTGGATGTGTACTCCAGTCAAGAACGTCACGAGTGCAAAATGAACAGAGGGTGGTGGATGTTTCAACTGAGCAGTCTTTATTTGTGGGCGTGATTCATGGTGAGGGGATGAGGTGGCCGGACTGGACCGTTGATCCAACATCACAGCCATAATTTTTTTGCATGCCATCTTACCTACATCACCTCCCTTTCTCCCGTTAACGATCACCACCACTACCAGTCCCGACGATTTCTTCCTGAATGGACACTCCACACATGTTGGTTGCACATCTAATCGACAGTTTTGAATTTAATGGAGCTCGTTTGGATTCCACGAGGATGTGTAACTGGCTGAGCGTGGCCATTTTACTGGCCACCCATTCCAGTCAATCTGAACAATTCCCATTGTCATGCAGACTTGAAATATGATTTATGTAATTGAAGAATGAGTTTAAGCACTTACCTGCATAGTTGCGGCTGTGTTATGAGATTTCAAATTTTGGAACCCATTTCTTCATTCACTATTGCTGCTTGCGCATGGCATGTTTGGCCTCGGGCTATTGCTGATGTTCACACATTCAACTAGAGCTCCATGCATGTTTCATATGCCATATTCTACTGTCCCTATCTCTGGTGGATGTCGTTCAGAGGGATCGACTGCTACATGAATCTTGTAGGATGTCCTGTAGCTGCTTCTCCTCCAAGAATGCAAGCTAGAATGAGCAGGGTTACCTTTGCTAATGAGGAGTCTAGAAGGAGGGTATCAGGTACGGTGAGTGAAAAACTACTGCTTTGATTTGTCATTAAAAGGTTTTTGCTGGCAGTATAAAGGAAACAGGATTTTTGTGACTGTGCAGGGACAAAATGAGTGCAAGGGAGGTGTACAGAGATAGAGAAAGGGTGACATATGATGATGGATGGAAGAAGGGAGGTTTAAAGGCCTCATAGACAGACTCCCAACCTACAGGTCCTCTTCTGAGATCTATTTTGGCTTGTCTGTAGGTTCTACAGGATCTTCCTGTAGAAGTTGAAATCTTAGCCCGAATGAGACCAAATCTTACGAAAGGGTAATGGTCATGGAGGAATGGATTGTGAGGGATGCTTGTAGCCTCATGCTGACCTCTGTCTTTGTCTTGTGTGATCCTCCTAAACTGTAATGACCTTCCTGCAACCTACAATTTGTTCAATAGAAATTAGATTTATTTTTCTTTTTCTTTATTTTTTTTAGTCTGAGACTGTTGGGGTGCCTCCACGAGGTTTTCACCCTAATTGTCTACCTTGGGCACCTCCAAGAGGTTTTCACCCAAGGATCTTTTATTCCTTTTTTCTTTTTTCTGTTTTTTCCCTTTTTTTTTTTTTTCTTTTTTTCTTATGTTCAAGGTGTGGGTGGAGCGGAGACAGGGTCCTCCTCCAATACCAGTGCTAATTTACCCAGAGTTTCAATGAACTCCTGCTTAGAAAGCAGGTTCCTATAGATTTTCAATCAATGCCCATTGAAGAGCACGGGGATGGCTTATTCATCAATGGTCCTAATAAGGGCTGAACCATTGTCGTTGCATTTCTCCATTGTATATGGTCCCAACCATCTTGTCCTCGGCTTTCCTTTGAAATCCTTGTACCTTGAATTGTATAACAGCACCCAATCTCCTGGCTAAAATTGCTTTTCTTTAAGGTGTTGGTCATGCCATATCTTTCTTTGAAGTTGAAATACCTCTAATTGGAGAAGGACCTGCATTCTCTGTTCATCTAGTCCATTCAGCTAAAGTAATCTTTCTTTTTGTGCATGGCTGAGATCTAAGTCCAGCATAGCTGCCAACCTCAATGTGTTATATTCAAATTCTATGGAGAGCAAAGCCTTCTTCCCATAGACCAGCTCATAGGGTGTGAAACCTGTTATAGTTTTCCAAGTAGTGTCATAGGCTCAGGTGGCCTCAACCAAGCAATCTGCCCAATATTTTCTGCTGTTGCTCACCACTTTAGTAAAAATCTCTTCCAAAGCTCTGTTAGTGACTTCCACCTATCCATTTGCTTGTGGATGATAAGGGGTGGAAGTTCTATTCTTAATCTTGTGATGAGTGAGCAGATCTTCAATCAAGTTAGAGGTAAACTGACTTCCTTGATTTGTGACTAATTCTCTAGAGTAGCCAAACTTGTAGAAGATATTTTCCCTCAAGAAATTAGCAACCTTTTCTTTTGTTGCTACCTCAATTGACTTTGTTTCTACCCAGTTGGTCAAGTAGTCTATGCACACAATGATGTAAGACTTTTGTTTTGAAGGAGGGTTGATAGGACCCACAAAGTCCATGCCCCACTTCTCAAATGGCTCGAAAGTCACTTGAGAGTGGAGGGGCATCTCGTCCCTTGGAGTCAGTTTCCCCATCCTTTGGCATCGGTCACATTGGCTGATGTATCTCTTGACATCTTGATGAAGAGTGGGCCAATAGTAGCTTGCCTGTAGAATTTTGAAGGTATTTCTTTTTGCTGCAAAGTGGCCTCCATAGGGCCCATCATGACAGGTTAGCAGGATGTCAAAAACTTCCTCCTCCTTGAGACAATGACTCAAAATTGGATCTGGGCCGATTTTAAACATGTTGCCCCCAATCCAAGAGAATGGGGCACTTTTTCTCACGATTTTGCTCTTCTCTTTTGAGGATAGATGTGGCGGGAACTGTGCTGAAACAAAATAATTGGCTATATCAGCAAATCATGGAGAGAGTGCTGAAATAGAAAACAGGTGTTCATCTGGCATTTGATGATCCACCATCCCCTCTTCACTTGCAGGCAAATTTAGTCTAGACAGAAAATCAACAACAACATTTTCCTCACCTGGCTTATCAACAATGGTCAAATCAAATTGCTACAATAAAAGTAACCATCTAATGATACCAGCATTTACATCAGGTTTATTCATCAAATACCTAATTGCAACATGATCAGTGTGTACGAATGTTTGATAACCAGTGATGTAGTGTCTGAACTTGTCTAGGGAATGGACTACAGCTAGGAGCTCTTTCTCGGTTACGGTATATTTTAACTCTACCTTGGACAGGTTTTTACTAACAAAATATATGGCATACAATAGCTTCTCTTCAACTTGTCCTAAGGCTGCTACTATGGCTTTGTTTGAGGCAGTTGTGTGAATGTGGAAAGGTAGGGCCCATTTTGGACCTCTCAAGATTGGGGCAGTTACCAGCTTACCTTTCAACACATCCAAAGCCTCTTGATAGTTGTCATTCCATGTAAACTCAACATCTTTCCCCAAAAGACCAAACAATGGAGAGGCTAGCTTACTGAAATCTTTAATGAATCTTCTATAATATCCTGCTAAACATAGAAAACTCTGAACATCTCTTACCTTTTGAGGAGGTGGTACCCTTTGGATGATAGCAATCTTGTTGGGATCCACCTGTAATCCTTGGTGAGAAATTGTACGACCTAGCATGGTCCTTTCAGTTATTAGGAATTCACATTTTTCAGGACTGAAGGACAGGTTCATTTCAATACAATTGGCTAAAACTTTTCCCAGGTTAGTCAATGCTTCTTGGAAGTTGGACCCATAAGGGGTAAAGTCATACATATAGATTTCCACTGAATCATGAACCAACTCAGCAAATATGCTCAATACTGCTCTCTAGAAAGTTGTAGGAGTGTTGCATAACCCAAAGGGAAGGACCCGGTAGGCAAAGGTACCCAATGGAAAAGTGAAAGCAGTCTTATCTTGGTCTTCTGGGCTGATTTGCATCTGATTATACCTGCTAAACCCATCTATGAAGGAAAATAACTTCTTCCCTGCCAGGCCATCTAACACTTGATCTATGAAAGGCAAAGGGGAATGGTCCTTCTTGGTAGCTTTGTTAAGTTCTCAATAATCTACACAGATTATCCACTTCCCATTTTTCCTGGGCACAAGCACCAGAGGAGAAACCCACTTTCTGTCAAAGATGGGGTACATGAACCCTGCATCCAGCAAATTTTGCGGTTCTTCTTTGAAAATTTCCTTAAGGGTTGGATTCATTCTCCTCTGAGGCTGCTTAACTGGTTTACAATCCTCTTTAATGTAAATGTGATGTGTACAGACTAAAGGGTGGACTCCTTCCATCTCCTTATAGCTCCAAACAAAAGTATCTAAATGGTTGTTCAATAAGCTATATAGATCTTTCTCTTGAGAGGGGGATAGGGATGAGTTGATTTTCAAGGTTCTTTCAGGGGAAAATTCCACATTCTTAACTCAGGGAGAGGTCAGATCAGCCACGCAGAGATCCACTAAAGCACTAGCCTGGGTGTCTTCTACCAACTCTTCTAATGGCAACACACTGGGAGGTGGATTTTGAATCAAATTCTCAATAAGGTCATCCTCGGTTTGAGGACCTCCCCTGTTGGCTTCCACTGTGCACAATGGAGTAGAGTAGAATTCATCATCATCTTCCTCCACCCAGAGAGGTAAGTCATGTTCTAGCAAAGGTTGGGCATGAGGATATAGGACTAGTTGTTTGGACATAGGCCCATTCTTAATGGTCATGCTCCTAGCTCGACAACTCATGTAAGAATCTGCAATAGCTAACCAAGGCCTTGCCAAAATGAAGGATATCTAGTGAGTTTGGCCTTTGGCTGAAGGACCAAGAAGTCCATAGGGTACTCCCAATAATCAACGGAGACCATGACATCTTCCACAATCCCGTCGAGGGTCACGGTGGATCTGTCTGCTAATTGCAGTACTGTTGAGGTCTTTCTTAGGGAACTTTGAAGCTTGAGTTTGAGCATAGTGTCACTGATCATCACATTCATGGTAACCCTATACCAATCAGGGTGTGGGGGATTATGGCGGCATTGATGTGGACATCGACCATAGGACTCCTAGAGTCTAGATATTTTGGATAGATTACTTGTCCAAACATCAGTTCAAACAGTTTTTCTACGACATTGATAGTTGGGGCATCTCTCTTGCGCCTGCCTGGGTGCCTGAAACACTTCTCTTTGATCAATTTGTTGTAGATTGGTACATCTTTTATGGCTTGGAGAAGTGATATTTTTACACATAATTGTTTAAGTTCTCCCAGAAGTTCAGTCTCTTCTGGGTTTGGTTGCGTCGTTCCACTTAGTCTCTCAAGAAAGGGTGGAATGGCTTTGGGTTCACTTTCTTGTTTCTCATCCTCATCCTCCTTAGGAGGAGGTTGGCTATATGGGAGGACCTTCCCAGATCATAGGTTGATCTCCTGAATCTCCACAACATAGGTAGGGCATGTTGTCTCTCCAGTATATACCTGCTAGGCGTGTCTGTTATTGAGGTTCAGGTTTGGTTGAGCAGGTATCTGGGGTTGTCTCGGAGAAGCAGGAGGTAATGGTTGTGGTTGAGCAGGTGGTGGAAGAAAAATCACAGGAGGAGAGTTGTACTGGGGCTTCCACCCCTATTGAGGTGCATTCCATTGAGGTTGTGACTAAACATGAGAATGAAATGAATGAGCAGCAGGTTGAGTATGGTATTGAGATGGGTATGACCAAGGGGGGGTGCGACTAGGAAGGATGAGCAAGGGGACCGTAAGAAGGTATGTGAGTGGATTGGTTGGGATTGTAATAAGTCTGGGATGTCCCTTGCATCCCTTGTTGGTACGGTCTGGGTCCATGTGGCCTCCTTTGGTTTAGGAAATAGAGTGGTTCAGTGGCTCCTTCAGCTCCTTGGTACATAGCTTTAAGTCTGGGTAAGGTTGGGTATTCATTTGTAGGGTGATCTGCCTCACAAACGAAACATATCTCTAGAGAGTGCAATGGACACTCATTCCTAGGATGCTTCCTTGTACATCTGGGACAAAAGATGGCCAAAGCCCTCTCAGGTTCCTCTTGCTTTTGTTGGATTCAGAAGGTCTCCATTTGCATGGCAATGGTCTGTCTCACCTCAATTTTAAGGTCTTCCATCTGATTTGCAAACTCATGTTTGGAGAAGGTGGCACTAGTTGAAGTTTGACTCCCCTACCTCTTTTCCAGGCTTCCCTAGAATGGTTTCTAAACACAATATTTATGTCATCATAAGGTAGCTGGTAGATGTCTCCCCCAGCAAGCAAATGGAGGGTATCTAGAAGGTCTTCAAGGACTCCTCAGAGCAGAACCAACTTCATAGATTCGGGGTCAAGTGTACACCTAGCCTATTTATAACTAAGTTGGAACCTTTCTTCATAGTATTCTAAAGATTCATCACTTCCTGTGGTCATCTGAAAGATTTCTCCCTTCATTTCCATTGACCTACAGTAATCCCGGTATTTGTTGTCAAAGGCTTGCTACATATGAGCCCAAGTTGTGATACTATTTCCAGGTAACCCCATGAACTAGCTTAATGATGCATCCTTGAGGGTAGAGCGAAAGAGTTTCAACTTTTTCTCATCTTCTACATAGTCATAAGTTCGACAAAGGAAAGCAAACTCAAACGAGAAGATATCAGGTTTTTCAGTGGTCAATCCATGGAAGTGAGGTAAGGCTGAGCGACTTATGTTTTTCATTTTTGTGTCCCCATTGGTCTCTCGGATGGGAAAGGTAGCCTTTATTCTCTCCTCATCTCCTATACCATTTTTGTGTTCAACCATGGTCTTAGGAGGAATGTTTTCTTGCTCTTCTTCTATTATAGGATCTTCGTATATCTCTGGAGGTTCACTGCCACCGAAGAAGAGAGAAGGGTGACTCAGTGATGTGGTGGGGGTGTTGGGTAAGAATTTTCCTGAATTCTCTCTATTCCTACGAGGCATGAAAGGAAATCTTTTTGGTTGTTTCTTTTTGTTTTTCTTTGCTTGTACCTGCAAAACTGAAATTGATTGAACAAAAAATTGCAACTAACTAAAATAAACCTTGCTGGAATGAAAATTGTAGAATTGAAATGAAAGCAGGAAATGACTAATTTATGCTGCTGAAATGAAAGTGCAGAAATGAAACGCTAAGCTATGCTTGCAGAATTGAAATGCTAATCTACGCTTACAAAATTGAAGTTGCGGAATTGAAATGCTAATCTATGGTTGCAGAATTGAAGTTGCAGAATTTAAATGATAATCTATGAAAGCAGAAAATGTCTAATCTACTTTTACGGAAATGAAATTGTAGAATGGAAATGAAACAACTACTCTACTCTTGCTGAAATAAAGTACTGAGAAAAAGGTTGCAGTAGAAAATAGAAGAAAAGCAGCAGTCGAAAATACTCTCATGCTTCGCCGGAAACAGCCCCAAAAAGATGGTGGGCTCCAATATTGTAGCAATGATGCTGCAACTCCTACGACTCTCTTCTTTCCTTTTATCAGATTGGTTGTTTGTAACAAACTTGGAAGTGACAGTGCTATATGTAGAAGTACTAGCTCTCACTGCAAGTTGTTACTTGATCAACTGGCACAAGCTCGCTAGTAGCTTAAGCCAACTTCTATGAGTTCCTAGAAGAAGCTTTTACTTGTGATGGATGAAAACTAAATCCAAAGTGGCTAATCTACTTGTAGAAAGAAGTTGAAAGCTGAAAGGAAATGCAAACCCCAGCAAACTCTAGTTTTACTGACTAACCCTACTGGTACAAGAAAGGAGATGAAAGCTATGGAAATGGATGCCATTGACTGTTGGAAAGGTAAAATGCATGTGACTAAGCTACTTCTAAAGGAAAATATTGAAAAAAACATCTTTTTGTATTTTTGAGTAATTTTGCAGAACTATTATGCATGTGCTTTAACTATTTTTAACTGTCTAGAGGTTGATTAGCAAAAGGAAATGGAGTGGGCACTTGCAGGAGGTTCGGAAGGTGAGAAGAGGGCCTAAGGAGTCCCTAGCACCCTTCTAAAGAATTTCATAGTGATCAAATCTTGAAAAACTTCTCACATGATCGTCTACAAGAAGTTTGCAGGGATTCTACACGAAGTTCTACAAGAATGGTCGAAAGAGGATTTTAGAGGGTTGATGGTGGAAATCAGTGGGAAAGTGGAAATGAAGGATGGATAAAAATGTTAAGGGGTCTATGAACTTGTAAATGAAGCTAAGGAGTGATGAAGGTGGTTGGATTCATTCAAGGATGGAGGGAGCAATGTTGCACAAAAATGTATAAATTAGGGAAAATTGGGAAAGTGTGGCAAATGAAGGGAAGGGATCCTTGATTAAGGACTGGAATAGGTTGTATGATGGAGGAAGGGTAGGTAGGGATGCATTACAGGTGCTCTGCACACTATTTTCCAAAATTGATCGAACAAAGACTAGAAAAACCAGAGATCTATTTATTTTCACCTAATCTGACCTAAAAACCAGAAACATGATGAATAGAAGTTTATAGACAGGAAATCATGCAATATAGCTATGGAAACTAAGTAAGGACAAAACTAAACATGCAAACACAACTGATATCAACTTTTCCAACTTAAAATCTAACACTAGCAATTGCATTGGAAGGCAAAAACAATGTTTTTGTGGCAGCAAGTGTGCCTTGGTCTCAGCTCATGGTCCCAAGGAGGGAGAGATGAGATCAAGGACTACCTGATGGTCTTTTGTAGATATTTTCTCTCACCAAACTGTCAAATCAACCTTAAGCATGAAAAACTATGTTAATCATCAAAATCAACCTAAGTAACAAAGCAAGGTCTTAAACTAAATAAGAGAAATTCTTCTATGAATGCAAGAAAAACACGTAAAAGTACACAAAGGAGGTACCGTCACTTGGGTTGGGCCCAACCCCAAGAGCTACAACCTCCTAAGAAAGCTCAGAGCTGGTGCAAAATGAAATTTATTTCCATTACTCAAAAAATAATAGTCATGCCACAAAATTGTTTACAGTAAGAGCTCGAAAATGAGCTGAATTGTAGAGCTGCACTAAAGTGCGAAAAATAACTGTTCAATAGCTAAACTACCAAGGCTTGAAGCCTTCCTACTTATGCAACATGAGGACTCCCAACAGTCCTCCTTAAATTTAGGAGCTTCGCTGTCAAGAACTGCAGTTAATCAGCCACTTCCCAAAACTTACTTGGCTGCCCCTTGAAATCATCTTTGGTGGGTTGTTGAACTCTGAGCTGATGGTGGAGAACTCGAGGAAGGGGTCATTTAGTGTAGGATACACCCCTCCTACAAATCCTTAGCTTCGTTCCTTCGTATTTGGCTGCCAACTTGCTCATAAATGCTTGACCTTGGTCCAAACGATGTCCAAAAATCTGCAATAAGCACGTATTAGACTTTGTGGTCGAGTGACTATTCTCATTCATCCACTTAACATAAATATATTCAAAAGAATGCATAAAGCTATGAAGAATGGTCGATTAAACAAGAATAATAGGCAAAATGAGCCCATAAAGTTACCCATTTTTGGGGCTCATCAATTATCCGACAGCCTATAATACTTGTATGAGAATAGATTTACATATGCTAATTAGTAACAAATGTATTCATGATGTATAGATTTTGTGACCTTAATTAGAGCTCCACTATTTCTTCCATTCTAGCTCTTTAGTTTTCCATAGTTCTTCCAGAATATTATTGCTTAGGATTCTATATTATTCCTAGCCCTATGCATCAGATTCCTTCCTTTCTCTCCTCCTCTTCATATTACTAGAACTCCAATATTAATCTGCCTATGATTGTGTGTTGACCACCAGAACCAATAATTTGTCTTTAAAGTTGGCCCGATTTACCCCTTGAGCATTGGGATCCATGTATTATCTTGACTTTACTTTAATCAAGACCTATTGAACCAAGCCCCCCTTTATTATCTTTTCAAACTATGTGAAAATTGGAGTGCAATAGAAAGCCCAATTTGCAATATTCCAAATCACTCATCTACTTAAGATGTCTTAGGAACTGGTCAGAAATCATCCCAGAGGTTGTCTCTAGGAATATTTCTATATATCCTGAAGCACTTGTGCTACAGGTGCTAGAAAATGCCACAGCATCTTTCCGACATCATTGTCGGGGAATGAATCAGAATATTTTTCCCTGGGTACGAATGTTTTTTACATTCCCTCTCTCAAGTGAGCAATGGAAGTGTGGGTTGAAGACCTCTCACCTTGGTGACTCTAGTGTTTCAATCTTATGGTAAACATCCTGGCGACTCCAATCTCAATATCTTTATTTCATCATCCTGTCTTTTAAGAGGCCTCATCGTTGCTCTGATGCTAAACAACAGAAAACTTTTACTACATCTCAACTTGAGATCACTCACCTAAAGGGGTCTTCAAAATGCCCATTCTGCATTCTTGGCCAACAAATTTTCCCCACTTGATTTTTCTTCTATTGCTAGTTATCCCAATCATGCCCCTTCAATTCATGAATGGAATACCTATTTTTGTAGATTCAGTGGAAACACAGCTAGAAGCTCAGACCGACACCTCAAGGAATTTCATGAATGCATGGAACAATAGGGTATTGTTCTTAAATATGTATAAATGAAAATTTTCATGTATTCTTTAGATGAGGATGCAAGAGTTTGGTATAGAACAATACCTCATGGTAGGATATCTTCCTTAAAGAGATTTCACATAGCATTCAATCATTACTACAAAAGATTATATCCATGGGGTGCTTTGTATGAATATTGTTGTGCACATTTTAATGTTGTAAATATTCCTGAGGTTAATGATCCTGCTGGAGATGTTTTTGTGGCTCCTCTCCAAGAAGAAATATATCGACATAAAGAAGCATCAACCAGTGATCAAGAAAGAGAAGAAGGAGACATTAATGAGCTGCAAATAAACCCTTCGAGATCCTATTCGGCCGAATTTTATGATTCTCCTTCTTATGATGTGTATGACTCTAATGTAGAGTCAAGGGATGCAAAATTGCAATAGTCTTAGTTATGGGAAGCTGCACAAGAAGAGGAGGTTGACCAAGAGGTTAACAAAGAGGCTCTATTTTATGATTCACATCCTTCACCTAGAGAACAAGTTCAAGAACCTCCTTTGATCTATGATTCATATGATTCACAAGAGGATCCTATGGTCGGGGATTTTTAAAGGGATATACTTACAAACAAGTAGGGAGAAGGCTTCTAGCAACAAATTTTTCAAGAAGAGCCAAATATGAAGAGCCAAGCATTGTCTGTGGTTGCCTTATGCAGAAAGATTCATGCGTGGAAATTGTTCAATAAAATGAGGCAAACACAATTTTCTCTCATTAGTTCTACGACCACGTAGCTGACTACATGATGACATTCTTAGGTCAACAGTAGAGTTTGGTTCTAGAGCATGTATCAAGTTTTTTGTTTCAAGACTTTTCGTGGTGCATGCTTGTTTTGATTTTTAAATTTCAGGAGCATAAAAACATTAGGTCCAAAACCTAAATGTTGACTTGGTGTGATTGGAGGGATGAACTCACTTAGCTGAATTCGTGTCTAGTACATAAGTAGGATTTGTAAATAAATAAGCTCTCTAGCTCAGCATTTAGTTTCCTGTGGGTAGAATTTTTTTTTATGCATTTCAGTTCTAAGAGGAAAAGTCTCCCAACAGTTAAAGTTCCATGGAGATTTCATGGTTTTATAGATTCTTTATATTTTTAAACTCGATGCCCAAGGGTGAAGGATACTAGTCTACAGGTTCTCTGCACCTTTCCAGCAAGGCACTGTCCCCAGTTGGAACCAATGTTGTCAATCACTGGAAAATTTGTTTTCAGCTAACTAAACTACAAAAGAATAGAAAACATTTCAACCATATTCTATGCCATGGAAGCCCTCAAATCTAAATCATATCCCCCCGCTGGATATTGCTCCAAATATCTTTCCAATGGTATATGGAACTCCTCGAATGGAATTCAGAATCAATGTTTAGAGCAGATTGACGTTGCCCCATTGAAAACCCGAAAACAAGGAGAAAATCCCTAAGGGTAAAATCTTGAGTTTTGGCATATCAGCGATCGAAAGTCCAAAGTTGCAATGCAACAGCTGAAGTGTTTCACTGATATGCGATTAGCAATCCCGCACATCAGTGATCCCACATATCGGAGGTCCAAGGCATCAGAACATCAAGAGATTAGCACATGACAATCATCGATCAAACACATGACAACTTTTTAAGGTTGCGATATCGCATAAAGTTTTGATTGTGATTAAATTTTCTAGGATTTGAGCCTCTAGTGTTAAAACATTGGGAATGTCTTGAAACATTTAATACAGGAAATCAATCACAAAACTAGAAGAGGGAGGCACTTTATCTCTCCTCTAGGGGGCACGTGGCTGAGCATCATTGGACTCGATAAATGAAATGTGGCTACGCGTGATTGGTTTTGATACATGACACTTGGGAGCACATGGTTGGTTCCGATAAGGGACACAGGGTAGCATGACATGGACGTATGATGGAAACTTGGCAAGCAGATCTTTTTTGGATATTTGACACCTTCACCCTTAGATGGTGCATATTGAAAATAAGGAGGAGTGAGGAAGGGCCTAAGGTGAGATGAATTCTGAGTAGAAATCTATTTACAAGTACATTACACATTGAAGAATTCATCGAAAAAATATTAGGCCCAACATTATAAACATAAAACAAAGAATTCAATCAAAATGAGAAACAATGTTTGGTTATAGGTGAGCAAGGAAATACTAGACAGTATTTGTAAGAAGATCAAGGATCTATAGTATGGTCCTTTTGAAATATTGGAAAAGGTGGGAGATAACATCTATAGATTTGGACTATTCCCATATATGCACATTCAACCAATAATAAATATGGAGAATCCCAAAATTTATGAACCCTCCATCTTTGATCAAGAATAGGAACAAGCCCTATGTTTAATAGAGGACTTAGCAATGGATGCTTAGGGAGAGTTGGAAGAGAACAATGATTTATAGAACAGGTCCATCATGACCTTTGGCAGACTGGGTTGAAAATACAATGTATAGACAAAGCAAAGTGGTACTCTAGATAGAAGGTAGAGGAAAAATGTCCTCACTGCATTCAATAAAATGTTTGGAGACAAAAATCATCCCTAAATGGGGAGGTATGGTTCAAATTGTGTTATTATATTATTTTTCATATATCTCAACATTTTCAAAGTGGAAAACAATTGGAGGAATCATTGTACAAGGTCATTTTAACAACATGTACTAGTTTGGAAAATTGGTTTTAAAACATTCCAAATCCATTTTGAGGCATGATCTGGATTTAAACAGGAATGCAACAACTACAGAGATAACCATAAACATAGAGATGTAGCGGAAATAATACTTCATCTCATTAATGTAAAATACTGAAATATGCTTACAAACAACGAAGGAAATAAACCAGCTAGGGCGATGGTAGCTTATCTTTGAGAAGAGATGTGGTGGCTACATGGCTCTGAATTGTGTTACAATGAGGCTTGAAGGCCTATTTATTGTTGAGAAATAATGGAAAAACCTAAACATCCAAAAACCTAACCCTAGAAGATGAAACACCAAACTGTGGGCCCCGTTTGGGTAAATTGGTACATCAACTTCTTGGGGTCGTAACTTTGGCATACGATCTCTATTTGACATGTACAATATATGATTAGAAAGATCTATCTGAGAACTACAACTTTGGGAAGGGAAACATTGGTCTATGGACCAATGTTACTCCCATTTTTCCTAAAAAATGTCATTTAGGGCCTCAAAATGGCTCTGGAAGTTCAAGACCCGAAAAATTGCTAAAAATAATAAATTGTGTTATAATTAAGGAAACTGAAAAGCTAAAATAAACAATGGTGGGGGTGCAAGTGGACTTGGTAGGTGGCCACCAATATCCACCTAGATCATTCCTTCCCCCTTAGGAAGAAATGGTCCCCATTGCATTGAGTTCCTCCATGATATGAGGAAACTTCTGTTGAACTTGGTCCCTGGTCAGCCACTTGCCCTGGTGAAGGAGCTGGCCTGCTTTGACAACTCGATACATTTGGATATTCTATTGGAAAGTGTGCTTGATCTGTGTCTCCATGATCCGACCAGTTGCAGTGCAAGTGTGCTTGATCTATGTCTCCATGATGCGACCAGTTGCAGCTTGTTCCATGCAATCTGGATTTAACTCTGTGGGTGTGAGCTATTCTGCAATGTCAGATGTGTCTAGTAATGGTGGAAAGTATGGCCAAAGGTGGTCCACATTGAACACTGGGTGCAGGCCAAGGAATGGGGGAATGTTGAGCTCAAATGCATTATCTCCCACAACCTTGGTAATGGTGTAAGCACCATATCGAAGTGGTATGAGTTTCGAATAGGCTCAGTAAGGCGTTCGTTTTGCAAATGCAGTCAGACATTATCACCCACCTAAAACTTGTGTGGCATCTGATGTTGATCATGTGCTTGCTTGTACTAGTCGTTTGATTTCTCCATAATGTCATGCACCTGCTCGTGAATATGTTGGATGTGTTGCATGAAGTTGTTTGCCTTATCTGTTTCGGACGGGACATGAGTTGAATCTGCGTGAGTAGCTGCAAATGGTGGCCACATCAATGGGAAATAGTGGTTGGAATCCCAAGCCTACTCGAAAAGGGTTGTGGCCAGTCGAGCTGTGGAGAGCCCGTTTGTAGCTATGTTGAACATAGGGGAGGCTCTCGTCCCATGTGCATGGATGCTTTGAGTTGTACATGCACAGAATGTGTACGATCATCCTATTGACAACCTCCATCTGGCCATCAGTTTGAGAATGGAAGGTTGTGGACTTAGTGAGTTTGGTGTCCGGCATTAAAGAGACACTGGACCAAAATGTACTAAGGAACCTGCTATCCAGATCTGAGATGATAGACCATGGGATCCCAAAGTGTACCCACACTCGTTCAAAGAAGAGTTTAGCAGTGGCTTATGCTACGATATTCTTCTTGCAGGCTACCATAATGGCCATCTTTGAGAACCTATCGACAACCACAAAAACATAGTTGTTTCCATGCTTAGTGGAAGGAAGGTCTGACTTGTAATCCATGGAGATGGATTCCCAAGGTCGATTATGGGTAGGCAACAGGGTATAGAGGCCTTCCTTCTTGATGGTCGGTTTGGAAATGGCGCAAACAGTGCATGATCTGATGTACTTCCCAACATCATGTTGAAGATTTAGCCAATAGAAATACTTCTACAGTACTTCCATTGTTTTCTTGACCCTGAAATGCCTAACAGCTCAACTATAGTGTGCTTCCCAAATCATCCTGGCACACTCACTTGAAGGAACGTAAATGTGACCCAGGTGGCATAACAAGGCATCTTGGAGGTCAAAATCTAGAACATGCTGACCCTCCAACAGTGTTTGGTATATGTGGCCAAATTTTGGGTCGCGTTTGTAGAGAAGTGGCTAATCAGAAGTCTCATGCCCACAAGAGTTGAGCATGGTGGTTAACACCATGATCGGTGGTTGACTGAGGCAATCTGCAACATTATTTTTGCTACCCTTCTTCTACTTGATATTCAAATGGAACTGTTGTAGGTGTATGGACCACTTTTGATGGCAATCATTCTACAATTTCCCTTGGGTCTGTATGAACTGCTGGTGTTCAGTGTGGATGATCGTTTCCTTCAACAAAATGTAATGCTCCCATTGTCAGCAGGCCTACATAATGGAATACATCTCTTTGTCATAAGTGGGATACTTTTGGACTGTGTCTAAAAGTGCCTCACTGTGATATTCCATTGGATGCCCATATTGAATAAGGACTGCCCTAATAACATAGTCAGAGGCATCTGTCTCGACCTCAAATGGTTGTTGCAAGTCTGGTAATACGAGAAGTGGTGTCTTGTAGAGGCAATCTTTCAACTCTGTGAATGCCTTCTATTGAGATTCAAACCAAAATAATTTGGATTTCACTCCTCCCTTGGTGACTTGACTCAAGGGCAAAATGATATGAGAAAATACCAACATAAGCCTGTGGTAGAAGTTGGCAAGGCCTAGAAAGTTGCGGAGCTCTGTCAGAGTAGTTGGAGATGGTCAATCCTGAATGACTTGGATCTTGGCTCAATCCATATGCACCCCCTGTTCATCAATAATGTATCCCAGATACTGAACTTGGGTCATGCCAAAAGTGCATTTCTCCAAACAGACACATAACTTGTGTTGCTGCAGTGTTTGGAGAACCTGTTGGATGTGGTGGAGGTGCTCTTCACAACTCTGGCTGAAGACCAGGATATCATCCAAGTATACCACCACGAATGAGTTGGTGAATGGCCACAAGATGTCATCCATTAGCCACATGAAGGTTGTCGAAGAATTCATCAATCTGAAAGCCATAACCAAGCATTCAAAGAGAACCTCCTTGGCTTTGAAGGAAGTCTTCCACACATCGGAGGGTTTGATTGGTACCTAGTGATATCGTGACTTCAAATCGATCTTGCTGAAATATTTTGCGCCCTTTAGTTGGTCCAGGAGGTCATCAATCTGTGGGATTGGGTACTTATTACGGACAGTGATCTTGTTCAACACTCAATAGTCAATACAGAGTCTCCAAGTCCCATCCTTCTTCTGTACCAACACGATCAGGTTCCCACAGGGAGATGAACTTGGATGGATGTGACCTTTCTGTAGCAGCTCCTGAATCTTCCTCTTGATTTAATCGTTCTCCAAAACAGAGTGTCAATAGATTGGTCCATTTGCCAACAGTGCACCTGGGGTCAGTGTTGTACAGGTAAATCCCCTCTGCGGACAGAGGCAATCCCACTAGCCTAAACGGGGTCTAGAAACAATCAAACAACGCTAACACGCAGGTTCCTAATTGCAAAGTAAAGACCGATGATGAGGGCCTACCTCGAATCCAACACTAGTATTCATAGGAGAGTCATCACTCCCGTTCTTTCGCTTCAGCTGGTCACAATCCTCATGATCCTCGTGAACAGACACCTACACATGCAAAGAACAAGACAACTACAAGCATAAAATCCAAGAAATGCAACTATATATTAGTCAGAAAGGATATAACTCAAACATCATGATAAAGACAATAAGAGTGGAACCATAATGATAGTCATATATTATTATTGATAAACAAAAGAGAATACAACCAAGTTCTGACATCAAATCCTCCTTTGGCTGGGTGATCAGCAACACATGCCTTGCAAAGCTTGTGAGGGATGGGGAACAAGCCTCTCTTTCCTTGGTTACTTGGACGTGGATCTCCTCCTTAAAGATGTAGCCTTATAGAGATGAACAAGGCCTCTTGTAGCATGAGCTTAGCAATTCTCAGACTTTGGGACTTAGAATTTTGAGCTTGAAAAGTAGAATTACTAACTAGCTTGTCAAAGGTGAAAGAACAAGCTTATATAGAGGAAGGAGAATGAGATAAGATCATCCACAAAATCCATGGGATTGTCCTTATCATTAGAAGCTTCCATGAGAGGTGGAGAACTACTTCCCTTCCATGGAGATTCGAAGCCCAACTGAACTAACTCAAACTGGAATCAGTTCATGAATAGGTTAGGAAGAACCTTTGCAAGTTGGTATGTTAAAAACTTTACCCAACTGGGTTGGCGCTAGTGCAACTCTGGTACAGAGTGCCAGCTGGCGTGCCCTCTTTGGAGGATTTCCCCCATTGGCATGAGTGATACATTGTGGAACAACGCCAATGGAAAAAGGGCTATATTTATGGGTATTCTGCAGAAGGTGTCTCCAGGTCATATGAAGTACATACTCAAGGGGATATAATGCAGGTGTATTCAGGTTATGTCACTTCTCATAGGTCCTGAAATAGGTTCTCCAATATGCAGGAGAAGGGGTAATAGGGACGGTGACAAAATACTGTGTAACAGATGCCTCCTAAAGCATGAAGCCCCAGAGAGAGAGGGGTGAAATGCTTTACAAGAACATGGTCGACTAAGAACACAGCCGCTGGAGAACCTACACGAAGTATAACTGATATCTCAAGTACATGATGTACATGGTATGGGTGCGGCCATCCATAGCAGAGTACATAAAAATCTGGATCCAGGGTATGGACGCAGCCATCCAGCGAGGATGAACGAATACACTTAGGCATGGTTGCAACCATCCGGTGAATGAGTCATGTAATGATCATAATAATTCACAAAATGAAACCTGGATCTCAACAGACAAAATCCAGGGTCTTGTGCTCCATCTCGACCCGAACAAAGTACAAGTTCAAGCATGTGAATATGGGAGTCAAAGTCAAACATGCAGGAACATCGTCTAATTACCAGTCAATGATGAAAACTATTAACAGACACGAGAGGTACCACTAATAATGACAATGGTCCTCAAGGTACTATAGGTACAATCCATGGCATGCGAATCAGTGATCTCATTTCGAACACCCGTAGAATCATCCGATCAGAGGCCAATGATGAAAACCTTGCGTCGAACACGAAGAAATTGCCATTGAGGCATGCAGGCTCTAAGGCACCTGAAGGGAGTCTCTAAGTCAACTTCCTGGATAATGAGCTGAAGTTGACAGGAAGTGACCTTGATCGAAGGTGGACCATAATGTTTCCCATATCATCGACATGAGAAAGAGAAGGATAAAATCTATTGTGTGAGGTATCAAAGGTAGGTTAGGTATTCTGCAAAGGTCAACTTCTCTTGAACATATCGGTGGCACGATAATGGACTTGGCAGTATTTGACATGAAATGATCAGGGGTCATGGTGACAAGGCGATGAGCAGATGAGTGGTCAAATAGGATAACCCAAACCCATGGAGGTAAGTGTAAAATAAGATGAGATGTCCCCACCCAGACACGAATGCAGACAAGTGCCATGTTCAAGAGTGACATACTACCGACACGACGATAATTGTGATTCCTTTATTCCCCCACCATTTCTGGCGAGTACCCCGATTATGTTTGGATGTCAATCTTGACGGGGATAGCATATGCTTGGGAGGCGTCATTTTCATGGAATCCAATGTCATTTAACTTTAACAAGTCTAAAAAAGGAAGAACTCAGCGTCTTTTCACATTTAGAGAGTTTGAAAAGACAGCAGAAAAGTAAACTCGAGGGGTGTCCTTTTTCGTAAAGTTGTGTCTCTCGAGCCTGAAAAAGTATAAAACAATGCTCGAAAGAACTACCCAATCATTACGACCGAGGAGTAATTTTCATAAGTAGTTATTCTGATCTGAAAAAGTAAAAAAGTGATCAAAACCACGTCGCTTCGTGACCATTAACAAACCGGAAACGACAAGGGTTCGACAATCTTTTCGTTTTTTAAAACAGTAGGAAAAGGGTTTAAAGACGACCGCCTCTCATTTCCGTTCAATGAGTTGAGAGGACCAAATTGGCATTCTTTTCACGTTAAGAGAGTTAGAAAAGAGAAAAAGATGACTCTAAAGTGACTTTTTCGTGTATTTACCGAGTCTGAAAAAGTATAAAATACAACTCGTTTCGCTGCCAAAGCTTCACAAACACCTATCGCTGCACAAGAAACGGGCGTAAAATCCATTTTCGACACAAATATTCATAAAAATATTCATAAAATGACTTTTAAAAACCTATTTAGGGGTCAAAAGGTTATAAAATGGTGAAAATAGTAAAACAAAAATTACTTTTCACTTTTTACCTTTTGAGAGCGACATTAGGGCTTTTGGAGTGTGATGTTCAGTTGGCGATTGCGACAAATCCAGTGGACCATTCGGAGTGCCATTAGTGTCAGGTAAGAGGTCTCGTCTCTTGCTCCATTTCCATCCATTTAAAATTTGTTTTAAATTGCTTTTTCATCCTCTATAGGGAGGATTTCAAATTTAAGGGTTGCTCCCATTGGCACGGGTTTCGGGCACAGACCCGTGCCAATGGGGCAACTTTCCCAAAGGGCACGCACCCATGGGCACGACTGTTTTAGAAACAGTCGCGCCAACGGTCACGCGGGTTTTTTGTGCAATTTTAAACAAATCTAAACCAGCTTCCCTTCAATTTCAAGTTATTCAAGTGTCTAATTTATTGTTTTTGGCTTGTGCTCGCCGGGAAATACGCAAAAATGGTGATCATGTGGATAGAACGAGAACATGATCAGGTAGACACATTGGCCTTGGAAGATGAGGACTACATGGAGGCACTCAGAGCATGCAGGCTCAAGAAATATTTCCTGTTGTCCTATTTACGAGCTCAACCAAAGCTCTTACAGTATTTGGTCAACTTGTGGGACGTACAGGAATAGGTTCTCCGAATACGGGACCAAGTATTGGAGTTAGATGTATCTGATATCTACTTCCTCACTGGATTGTCATGGTGGGGGCCGGTACCTCGATTGACCAGTAGCAGGCCATCTTGAGGGAAGATGGAGGAGGTGAAGGCCCGAGTTTGCCGAGGTGCAAGATACGAGCAGGGCAGCTCGAAGGTGGATATCCCCACCATCCCGGACTTGACTCTTAGAGCATTGGTGTTCACCATCACACGAGCTGCGGGGGCACATGCACCCCATGAAGCTACAAAGAACCATCTGATCCTGGCGACAGAGTGCCTCAGTACAACAGTCTTCAATTGGTCATCAGCAGTGACGACCAATATGGAGAGGCAGCTGACCAAGGCAAAGCAAGGCAAGCTACAACAGTTCGGATACGGCTCCATCTTGGTAATTTTCTTCTTGGAATGTGTGCCAAGCTTCCAGGGCCAAGGGGATTTTGTTCCTGACCCAGCACCTCAAAAGCCAAGCTTGGCTCGATGGGCGGCACTGATGCCGAGGGGTGGTGGCAGTCAATAGATGTTTTTTAGACCTGAGCTTTTCGGGTGGCTTCGCTGCCAACTTATTGTGGTGGAGGACTAGCCATATGCGGGGATAGACTTCACCGGAGACCCTGATCTCCCTCTGCCGGAGGGAGAGGACTCGGACGAGGAGATTGGTATGATCTCATTTTTGATTTTGTGTTTTTATGATTTTTTTTTTGGTTATCACATGCTTGTCCTAATGACCTACATTCTGTCACGCCAGTTGCTGGGGAGGAAATACTCCAAATGGATAGTCATCCTCCAAGAGTTCGACTTTGAATTTACTGCTGCCAAGTCTAAGAAATCGCTGGTCTTCACTGGACTATTACGTTCTTTGCCATTTGCTGTTGCCTACTCTTAGTTAGAGAATTCCATTCCATACGAAACTCTCTTCCTCATTAGCACCCTCGATCCCTGGTACGGGGATGTTATTGTCTACTTGCAGACATCTTCCTTCGGTCCTGAGACCTCTAAGGATGCTCATCGACGGATCCAACATCAAGCCCAACCATATCGCATCATTGGCGACACCCTGTATTGTCTCGGCGATGATTCTGTTCTTCGTCGATGCTTGACTCTCGAAGAGGCAGAGAGATTTTTGAATGACTGCCACTCCGGTGCTTGTGGTGGTCACATGTCTAGATATGCCACCACATAAAAAATCCTCCGTGTTGGCTACTTTTGGCCCTCCATTTTCAAGGATTACATTCTTGTCGTTCGTTCGTGTCATGAGTGCCAAATTTACCAACGGAAGATGCGTGCACCCCCTGTTCCACTGCACCCCGTTGTAACCATCAGTCATTTTGCCAATCGGGGCATTGATTATATGACCTATAACCCTCGCTCGGTCGGGGGCATGGGTACATTATCGTTGCTATTGATTATTTCACGAAATGGGCCGAGGTGATGCCTACATTGCCTGAAGATGGTCACACCGTGGCGCATTTTTTGTTCAACCATGCTATTTCGCGGTTCGGAGTACCCCAAGCCATCGTCACTGATCACGGAAAGCATTTTCATAATCACATGATGACCGAGCTAACAGCCCAGTTGGGCCTAAGGCATGATAGTTCAACCCCATATTATCGTCAGGCAAATGGTCAAGTGGAAGCTGTGAACAAGGTTTTGGTCATGATGCTTCAACGAATTGTTGGCATGCATAAGTCTAATTGGCATCTGATGTTGTTCTCTGCTTTATGGGCCTACAACACCTTCGAGAAGGATGCCACCGGTTTCACTCCCTTTCAATTAGTTTACAAACTGGAGGCTACCCTTCCTATTGAGTGTAGATTCCTTCATTGAAGATAGCCGTCGAATTACTCCCTGATACTACTCCAGTAGAAGAGCACCTTCTTTACTTAGAGCGGCTGGACGAGACTCGTCATCTAGCCTCCTTAGCTATTGAAGCATAGAAGAAGTGAGTGAAAACTCACTTCGACCATACTGTTCATACCTTCTCTTTCATTGAGGGAGACTTAGTACTGCTCTATGATCAAACCAATGATAAGCTGGGGGCAGGAAAATTCGAGCCTATGTGGCATGGGCCCTACATTGTGTAAAGAGTTTTGCAAAAAGGAGCATACGAGCTTATTGATTATGAAGGGAATCCCCTGGATAAGCCCTGAAATGGGCTTTATTTGAAAAAATACTATGCATGAGTCCAGGCACTCTCTCTTTTTTGTATATACGTGTGCTTTCAGCAAGTATGTTGTGTGTGCATGTTTTCATATTTTTGTCTTGGTGT
Organism: Pinus taeda; assembly: GCA_000404065.3. Lineage (NCBI taxonomy): Eukaryota > Viridiplantae > Streptophyta > Pinopsida > Pinales > Pinaceae > Pinus > Pinus taeda. The sequence continues at coordinate 302,551 of APFE031370164.1, read as the reverse complement.
GTCGGCGTGATTGCCACTGAAAACACCTACATTATATCCCCTTGAGTATGTACTTCATATGCCCTGAAGACACCTTCTGCAGAATACCCATAAATATAGCACTTTTTCCATTGGCGTTGTTCCACAGTGTATCACTCGCGCCAATGGGGGAAATCCTCCAAAGAGGGCGCACCAACTGGCGCTCTGTATCAGAGTTGCACTAGCACCAACCCAATTGGGTAAAGTTTTTAACAAACCAACTTGTGAAAGTTCTTCCTAACCTATTCATGAACTGATTCCAGTTTGAGTTAGTTCAGTTGGGCTTCGAATCTCCATGGAAGGGAAGTAGTTCTCCACCTCTCATGGAAGCTTCCTAATGATAAGGACAATCCAATGGATTTTGTGGATGATCTTATCTCCTTCTCCTCCCTCTATATAAGCTTTTTCTTTCACCTTTGACAAGCTAGTTAGTAATTCTACTTTTCAAGCTCCAAATTCTAAGTCCCAAAGTCTGAGAATTGCTAAGCTCATGCTACAAGAGGCCCTGTTCATGCATATAAGGCTACATCTTTAAGGAGGAGATCCATGTCCAAAGTAACCAAGGAAAGAGAGGCTTGTTCCCCACCCCTCACAAGCTTTGCAAGGCATGTGTTGCTGATTACCCAGCCAAAGGAGGATTTGACGTCAGAACTTGGTTGTATTCTCTTTTTTTTATCAATAATAATATACGACTATCATTATGGTTCCACTCTTATTTTCTTTATCATGATGTTTGAGTTGTATCCTTTCTGACTGATACATAGTTGCATTTCTTGGATTTTATGCTTGTATTTGTCTTGTTCTTTGCATGTGCAGGTGTCTGTTCATGAGGATCATGAGGATTGTGACGAGATCAAGCGAAAGAATGGGAGCAATGATTCTCCTACGAATACTAGCATTGGATTCAAGGTAGGCCCTCATCATCGGTCTTTACTTTGCAATTAGGAACCTACGTGTTAGCGTTGTTTGATTGTTGCTAGACCCCGTTTAGGCTAGTGGGATCGCCTATGTCTGCAGAGGGGATTTACCTGTGCAACAATTTGGCGACTTCGCTGGTCTATGAAACCAGAGATTCTGGGTTCGATCCCCAGCGGAGTCGCCAAATTGTTATACAGGTAAATCCCCTCTGCAGACGGAGGCAATCCCACTAGCCTAAACGGGGTCTAGCAACAATCAAACAACACTAACACGCAAGTTCCTAATTGCAAAGTAAAGACTGATGATGAGGGCCTACATCAAATCCAACGCTAGTATTCGTAGGAGAGTTGTCGCTCCCGTTCTTTCACTTCAGCTGGTCACAATCCTCACGATCCTTGTGAACAGACACCTGCACATGCAAAGAACAAGACAAATACAAGCCTAAAATCCAAGAAATGAAACTATGTATCAGTAAGAAAGGATACAACTCAAACATCATGATAAAGACAATAAGAGTGGAACCATAATGATAGTCTTCTATTATTATTGATAAACAAAAGAGAATACAACCAAGTTCTGACGTCAAATCCTTCTTTTGGCTGGGTGATCAGCAACAAATTCCTTGCAAAGCTTGTGAAGGATAGAGAACAAGACACTCTTTCCTTGGTTACTTGGACATGGATCTCCTCCTTAAAGATGTAGCCTTATAAGGATGAGCAAGGCCTCTTGTAGCATGAGCTTGGCAATTCTCAGTCTTTGGGACTTAGAATTTGGAGCTTGAAAAGTAGAATTACTAACTAGCTTGTCAAAGGTGAAAGAACAAGCTTATATAGAGGGAGGAGAAGGAGATAAGATCATACACAAAATCCATGAGATTGTCCTTATCATTAGGAAGCTTCCATGAGAGGTGGAAAACTACTTCCCTTCCATGGAGATTCGAAGCCCAACTGAACTAAATCAAACTGGAATCAGTTCATGAATAGGTTAGGAAGAACCTTCGCAAGTTGGTTTGTTAAAAACTTTACCCAACTGGGTTGGCGCTAGTGCAACTCTGATATAGAGAACCAGTTGGCGTGCCCTCTTTGAAGGATTTCCCCCATTGGCACGAGTGATACACTGTGGAACAACACCAATGGAAAAAGGGCTATATTTATGGGTATTCTACAGAAGTTGTCTTCAGGGCATATGAAGTACATACTCAAGGGGATATAATGCAGGTGTTTTCAGGTTATGTCACTTCTCACAGGTCCTGGAATAGGTCCTTCAATATGCGGGAGAAGGGGTAATAGGGACGGTGACCTAATTTTGTGTAACAATGAGATCGATGGAGTGCTTGACCTGACAACGTAGAGGAACCCCTGCAGGGAAGGTGAAGATGTCCTCATAGTCCTCCACAGCCTTGTCCATCTGTAGTTGTCATGCGGAGGGGCCTTGTCTAGAGGTCGTGGCCATGGTGTTCTTCCTTGCTTGAGGGCATATCATCAGCAAAATGAATTTCCTAGTTTTGGAAATGAGCTTACTATATTGTTTTGCAATAACCAAAGAGAGGTGATAGGCGGTGCTCCCTCCGATATCAGGTACAACTTATTTCCCAAAGTAACAATAACAACATGGGGCCTTGATTCATACATAGCATGTCATTTCCACGAGTATGGTTGTCCTAATAATACATCACAAACTTCAAGGGGATCAATGTCACACAATACCTCATCTATGAAGGGCTTGATGTTGTATGGAAGGCGACACTGCTGGATCACGCGAAGATCCCATCCTTAGTGAAGCTATCCGATGGTGTACCATTGTGGATGTGATGTGGTTGGTAAGCGCAACCGCTTCACAACCTCTACTGAAATGAGGTTCTTTTGGCTCCCACTGTCGATAATAAACTGTAGCGAGGAGCCCTTTACCCACATCTAAGAGTGGAAGAGGTGCTTCTCCTCCTCTGGATCTTCGGGTTCCTCCATTTGGATCTTCATGGGTGGCAATAATGGCGTTGGGCTCCGCATCGATAATCTGCTTTCCTTTTTCATTCCCCTTGTCAGCTTCTGACTAAGAGTTGGAACATGCGTCTGATTCTGAAACCTTTAGCTCAGCCACAAGTGACTACTTGACCCGACACTTACTTTTATTGTGACTGGAGCTCTTATGGAACTCACACCACTTTCCTGTGTCCTTTTTCAGCTTCATGGCACTGTTCTTTGGTTGCAGGTTTGGCGGGTTGTCTTGGGCCACCCTGCCTAGGGTTTTTCCTTTGTTCTATGGTTTTGGGGCACCTTTACCTTTCTTTGGATTCATAGATCCAAAGTCTCGCTTCTTCTGTTTAAACTTTTGCTTGACCTTGACGGCATATCAGTATGTCATGCCGAGCGAGGGGATGTTCAAAAATTCTATTTCTTCCTGGATGTACTTGTGTAGGCAGCCATGGTATTTGAGTACCAAATGCTACTCTGAATCCTTAATACCCAACTTTGTGTGAAGGGTATGGAAAATATTGGTAAACTCCAACACATCTTGATCCCTTCCCTGCCGCCGCGTGGTCCACTTTACGTATTGATCCTCATAGCTTCCAACAGGGTAGTACTTCTCATTGATGGAATCGTGGAATGAATCCCAAGTGGGCGCAGCTGAAAATAGTGAGCCTGTACTTTCATCCTTCTTCTCGCAGTAGGCTTCCCACTACTCCTTGACATGGGATGCTACTTTGAGAAGAGCGAAAATAATATTTTCCCAACTGGAAAAATCATGAACATAAAAATAACCCACTAGAAGATTTAACCATTTATCGATGGCATATACATCTATCTAACCCTTGCATATGGGGATTTCAAAATTAACTTGTACCTTAAACAGTGTGGCATTTCCATAGTAGCTATTCGAAGATGATGCATCACCCCTGGGTAGCCATTGAAGGATCTGGCAAATTTCTCCATCATCGCGTTCCTTTGTCGCTCGAGGGCTTCTTCGAGCAAGATTTTGATAGGATCTCCTACCCCCTCATCTTTCTTTTCATCTTCCATGGGAGGTTGTCGGGATTTGTGAGGCTGGTATTGCAAAGGTTCGATCAGTTCAAGTCCTAACTCCTTATATCCCGACCTCGTTGGGGACATGCAAAGAAAAAAAGAGAAAAAGAAGACTGCTCTGATACCACTGATTTGGATTTAAAATGGAACTCAACAAATTATAGAGATAACCATAAACACAGGGATGCAGTGGAAATAATACTTCATTTCATTAATGTAAAATATTGAAATATGCTTACAAACAACAAAGGAAATAAACCAGCTAGGGCAATGGTAGCTTATCTTTGAGAAGAGATGTAGCAGCTACATGCCTTTGAACTATGTTATGATGAGACTCGAAGGCCTATTTATTGTTGATAAGTAATGGAAAACCCTAAACATCCAAAAACCTAACCCTAGAATATGGAATGCCAAACTATGGGCCCCGTTTGGGTAAATTGGTACATCAACTTCCTGGGGTCGTAACTTTGGCATACGATATTCGTTTGACGCGCACAATATCATGTTAGAAAGATATATCCAATAACTACAACTTTTGGAAGAGAAACATTAGTCATTTCTCCCAGTTTTCCCAAAAAATATCATTCAGGGCCTCAAAACGACTGCAAAAGTTTAGGACCAGAAGAAACTACTAGAAATAGTAGACTGCGATACAATTAAGGAAACTAAAAAGCTGAAAGAAACAATGGTGGGGGTCCAATTGGACTTGGCCGGTGGCCACCAATATCCACCTAGATCAAGGCATTAAAAAACATTTTTACATTACAAAATTTCTCAACTTTACTTAAGAGCTCTTCATGTTTATTATACTTAGGGATCATCGTAACAGTGTGTTGTAGCGGCTAAAACCACCCTCCAAAATTTTTCCTTAGCTTCGTTTTGGAGCCTCCCTACCTACCATCCTTAGGAACATGTCTTTCCCTATCGAGCATATCAACGTCACCCGTGTCATAGAGTCTTGTCAACTTGTGCATGCAAGTTTGTTCCACCTCCTTCACAAGTTGATTTCCAGACATAGTGTCAGTTGCTAGTTGAGAAGTGCCCTCTAGGAATTGTGAAATTCTTCAGGGGAACCAACCTTCCCTCTAGAAATTGTGCAAACCCAGTTGAACACCCAATTGTGCTCCAGAATTGTGCAATTCTTCCTCACAGTCATCCTCTAAAAAATTGTGCAGTTCATCACAGGATAGCGACTTAGCCCAAAAATTATGCAATTATGGGCAAAAATCACCTCTTACTCCTAAAAATTACATAATCCCTCTAGGACAGCCGGCCCATCAATTAGTATAAATTGCACAAATCAGTTAGGTAGCCAGCTGGTTTTCAAAATTGTGCAATGCAATCAAACATGCTTCCTTGAGATAATTGCGCAGTCTGACCTAGGACAACTACTCAGCCGATAAATTTCATAATCCTGGGAGATAGTCAATTCTTCCTCCCAAAAATTGCACAATCCCTCTAGATAAACCATCTCTTCTCAGCCCAGAAACTATGTAAATCCATTTCCCAGCCTCGCAGACCAAGGCATGTGTCTTCATGTTGATCGGTTCCCTCCAGGACTGAGCAAACCTAATTTGCATGCATGGACTGTTTTTCCCAAGGAAGCATGCAAAGGCATCCCTAGATTTATGGATCTAACTTTAGCACCTGGAGGTTACATGCATGGATCACTTTAGAAACCTCCTACCAAGTGTTGCTTTTCCTAGATTTGCAGCATACACGTCATAACGTCGATTTTATCAAAACTCATTTTACGGATGCTATAAATCTCATTCCTCACATCGATCTTTCATCTCTGACATCCCATTCTGCATCTAGGAGTCATTGGCACATTCAAATTAGTTGTTTCAGGGTAAGCCCACTTTGCATGTCTTGCACTGCATTTCTGTCATTTTTTTGTGTTTCGCTTTGTGTGAGTGTTGTATTCTTGATTTCAATGAGCGCTTGCTATCATTTCAATGTATGTTAGCTTGTAGAAGCACCGTTTCAGTTTTCATTTGCATCTCACTGTTGTCGCATGCATGACATTGTCTTGCAATGACGGTTGTCAATGTAGTGACTTGGTTCAAACACATTCATGATTTCTGGTTTCTGAGTCCTGCACTTACCATTTGAATGTATAATAACTCACTCTTGTTTCCACTCATATCATCATGCATTTAGACTTCTCATGTTTTCAGTCAGCCCTCGGCTGCTCTGGGCTACCTTGGCCCGGACTGTGCCTTACCCGGCTAGCACTGTGCATCTCCGGAAGCGAAGGTTCTACCTTCCCTCTAGAAATTGTGTAATTCTAGCCCAACAGTGACCTCCATGATTGCATTGCACAATTCTTGGAGGCAGTGTCCCACTGGACCCAAAAACTACGCAATGCAGTTTGCCAGTTGCATGTCATTGTTGACTAAAATTGTGCATTGCGCAGTTTCAGTCCTTAGCAGGCCAAGCTTGACTATCCATTACACAGTTCTAGTAGTCAGTCAGCCTCCTGGTAGCTTGAACTATGTCATCCATAGTCTTGGTAGTCAGTCTCCCAACCTCCCACGAAAATTGCGCAATCATCACGCACAGTCACACAGGTATGTTGCATGTCAATTCTCCATTTTGTTTTGGTTTTCAACTAACAACTTGCTTTCCATGAGTTTTTTTATGTCTCCAGGAATCATTGTTGTGTATCTATCTCTCATTAGCACAAGTACAATGGCATTTAAGAGAGAAGAGTCAAAGGACACCATTGAGAGAACAATTGGGGTTGTAGCCAAGCAAGTGTCTATGAGCTTGATTATCTATGAAGACATCAAGTTGTTCATAAACAAGGACATGATGATGAAATGGCATCAACATCACATCAAGTAGCACCATTAGCAGTAGTAGAAGGAGGCACACCTACATACAGTGAATGCAAGAGGAAGGTTGTTGACAACATAGAGGCAGAGAAAAGCTACAAGTTCAAGGCAGATCCACTCGTGACAAAAGCAGCTTTGGAGATCGAAGTTATGAGGTGACGGAGTGACATGAGTATCACATGAAGGTAGAGAGAGAAACATAGAAGGAATTGTATGTGCTGAAGTGGCAACCCAAGGAATAATAGGAGTTGCATGGATGAGAGAATGAGTTGTAGCAGGAATAGATACATTAGGGGATGCAACATGCACAAACAGATGAAACTGCACCTGTACAAGTTATGAATCCATCCCAGTAGCTAGCATGCAACATGAAAAGTGAGCAATGATGTTGATAACATGCAAGGGAATTTAGTAGCATGCATTTCATTGTCCACACTCGTGCATTCCCACCCATTTGGCACACTCACCGAAGCAAAGATAAGAAGCAATTTTGGCTGAAGCTAAACATGTATTTTGACAAGTTGATGTGCATGGTCTCTAGCACACACTTGGAGATCAGGAAAGACACTATGTGTCAGTGTCGTGTTGGTCTAGCTGCAATAAAGACGATGATGTGCATGTTATCAGACGAGTTGGACAGAGGAGCCATATCAGTGTACCTAGATGCAACGGAGGCAAGAGTTTTCTTTTAGTAGGATGTCACCAATGAGCGCACGAACACCATCACGGACAACCAATATTGGCATCATTTTTCCACCACTGATCATTGCAAAGATGTCAAAGAGTCAGTCTTATCACAACTATCCAAGTGTTAGTGATGTCTTGCATGGCTTGCTCATGCCTATTTTGTCTCACATGGGTACATGTGTAGATTTTATGTAAAATATTGTCAAGTCGAAGTTCAAGTGTCGATAATTGAATGTAGCTTTCGTAGAGTAGTTGAAGAGCCATGAGGGTAGGTGAACAATCACAAAGGTGAATGTCAAGGGTCACCCCACCCTTTGCTATATATAGTACCTCATAACTCATTGTAGAGGCTTTTGGTTAGCCAAGCTTCTGATAGGAGTATCTTAGAGATATCTTGGAGAGTATTGTAACGAGCCTTGGCTTCTCCACTGTGCAAAGCTAGTATACCTCTTTGGAGGAGAAGGTGGTAGTGACTGTAAAATTCTATTTTCAGAACTAGTGGTCGGTCATGGTTGTATTGTACGACTGGAACTTTCACTTCTTAATATAGCAGAGCTAGCAGGTTTCATGCATATGTCGAATTGTATTTCAACTATCTTGTCTACTCTAAATGATATATGTATCTGTTTTCTTATGCATATGTGTGTAGCTATTTTCTATATATGTATGTATGAATCATACTAAAATGTATTGTTGGTTTAACCATCACTTTGGATTTCTAGCTCACTTGCTTTCCATTTTTTGATGCATATTTTCTCGTGTGTTCCCTTATTAACTTTGTGCTTTCACAGGTTTCCAAAGGGCACACTCACCTCACCCCCCGTGTGTTAGAACCACTCATGCACCTTCCTTGACTTACTACATATGTCACACTCTTGCTACCAACAGGGACATCTTACTTGCCTCTGCACACCATCACGATCAATGCGATATCCTACGACCTACTGCTGGGACTCCTACAGTAAACAGTTTGAGGTCTAGTTGGGAGTTCTTGCCAGGGAGATCCCCTGACATGTTGGCAAGTCGAGCACTATAATTATTTTTGCACTAGAAGGAGGGACTGACGAAAAGTTAAGTCCTCACATCTATTTTGAATCTCTAGATATCTATCATGACTAACCACATAGTTTCTCTTCTAGAGTGTATGCCTTATTGAAACGACTTTGAAATCTCAAAAGAGCTCTCAGATAACTTGTCACATAAAAAATATGATGGTGGAGGCTATGTAGCCTTGGTTATGCACGCGGTCATGCGAAAGACATGGAATCTTTGAAGAATACATGACCTGTGCATTGTTTGTCTACATGCTTCGAGGGCACCCATTGCACTGGTGTGCCACGCTACATGGAAAATCTATTCATTCTCTTGATCATCTAGTTGTAGAGATAGATTGTGCTTTCAATCACTTTAACCGTAAAGGACTCCATAAAGAAATTCTAAAATTACAAAAAGCACCTGATGAATACGTTGAACAGATTCACACACGCTTTTGTCATCTTGCATACTGATTTCCCAAAGATGAAATTGATTGGGAATTTATTGATGGAAGATTTGAGTATCTTCTTTACATATCTAAAAATTTGTAATTCTTGAAATCATTTGGATCTTGCTCAACACACTTCACTAATGGAGCTGCACAATCATAGGAAAGCACAGTTGCTATCACAAGTGACTTTCTGTTTTCACCTCATCAAATAGCTCCACGACCACAAAGTGATGTGGGAGATTATGCACACACATCTATAGAACTGTCACATCCTCCCAACCCACATCCTCCTGGTATCTACACAGATTTGGCTTGCAAGCCTATTGGTTGTGACGTGGATTCGTTCCCTCAACCTCCTTCCCCATGTTTTATTGATCCTCCAAATTGTACAGTCTTGTGTTCTTCCATTTTGGGCTCCTCACCTTTGTGAACGAGGATCAAGTTGTCGATGGAGTTGGTTTTATGAAGCCAACCTACACCATCATTCATGATGAGTGTGTGCAGGAATCTAAAGAAGAACCTGCGGTGAAGGATGACTCCCTTCCATCCGCTCCTCACCTGCTCTATCCTAACATCCCTTATGATTTTTCCACTATTGATTCCCCTGTGAAAGCCCATTTCCAGATGTTTCTACTTTCAATCATTCACAGGACACATCGGATGTCAGTCTGCCATTACATTGCAGAGAAGAAACATCTTCCTCTTAAAACCCTTCCAATCTGTCATCTGTCATTTCTGAAAACACATAGGGTGAACATCCTGCTTCTCATCTACCCCTCTGCCTAATTCATCAAATCATGAGGATGCCCATGAACATCTTGAATTTTTTGATCTTGTTTTTCATGATCTCTCTACTTCTTCATCTAATCACAATGTTCATTCAATCATTGTTAATATATTTAAGACACTGGTCTACGATAATCTATTTGTCGACAAAGTCGAAATCCCGCAGACTGTCAAGGCACTTGAGTCGAAGCTGATGGTCATGTTAGGTCCTCACTGTCCTAAGGTTGGTTTCACTTCTGATCAGGAAATTTTGGAAACACACAAGGCTCATCATCACACTCTACCTTTCATTCAAGATCAATCCAACACTCAGATTTCACTTCCTCCACTCAAACTACATGATCCCATCGCTCATGCATTGGAGGAATCTTACACAGAAATCACACTTACACAATGTAAGTGGTCTACCTTTCCCACGTTTGTTTCATGTCATAGTAAATAGAATGCATACACTCAACATCTACACACAGTGTAGCACAACACTATGGCAAGTCCACATAGTGCATGTCATGTGTTTTCACACATTTTTGTTTTGTGAACGCTTGTAAGCTAAGAGTGTGTCCATATTCATCATTATATCTTTCACGCTTGCTAGTTTGTGTAACTACAATGTTCGCAAACCATGCCTTCACCAACATGGGTTGACTCATGTGCCGGTGGTTGCATTGGAAGTATCACTTCACCTGATAAGACCCATGCACTATTAGCTTAGGAGTAGGAGTAGTGTTTGCTTTTGAGTTGTTTGCTTGCATGCATATTTGTTTCTTTCTTTGTGTTTTTTCTTTCTTGCTCGTTTGTTTTCTTACTCTCTTTGGATACAGATTTTGTTCCACTTCTCTACTTTCTTTCTGGTTTGTTTGCTTGTTTATGTCCATAGGTTAGTTTCACATGGACCGTGTGTGACTCTTGAAACAAGCTGGGTGAAGTACAAGAGGAATGATATGACTATCAATACTTGGTTACCTATCATCCTGCCTCTTATGTAAGAACTTGTTGTCTTCAGTACATGATACATCAATGAAAAATATGTACTCTTCGATGTGAAGCTTGGTGAAAACACAAGCTTTGTCAAGCTCAATCAAGCTCGAAGTATCACCTACTCTAGTCGGTTGTTTTTCTGTTAATCCTTGTCAGCTCAGTGAGGTAGAATAAGGTGAGGGAGAAAACCTTAACAAGCACGTCAGAGGTATATAAAAACTACTTCTCTGAATGAACAACCTCTTCTAGTCTCAATAAGTCGGGATCCCTCTTCCACCTCTGAAATGAATAAGTGCTATGCACAGTCATGTAAAAAATGAAAAAAATGAAAATATCAAAATGAAAAATGAAAATGAATAAGGTGAAAGAAGAGAAAGGATTCCCACATAGAGAGGTGATGTAAGTAACTTTGCTAGGGTACTAACTAGGTTCGCTAGCAGCAGAGCGATGCTTGTGTTCCTTTGTGACTCCGTCGAGGTACTGTCCACCTACTGGTAACGGAGCAACACCAGAGATGAAATTAAAACTCTGATGATCATATGACTTGTGTACCAATATACCCCTCATCCAGAATTGAAATAACTGTGTTGGATTGGCTTGGAATGTGTGTTGATCGACCGAGAGGTTTGCATATGCTACATCTTACAATCAAGCATGTGTGGAAACCGAGACAAAGAGAGAACTGAACAATACTTCTAGAGGTGTTAGACTTTCATTTCATGAACAAGGTCGACTTAGAGAGCTGGATTTCTACTAGTGTGTCGCCAAGTGTTGTAGCGGCTACAACCATCCTTCAAAATTTTTCCTTAGCTTCGTTTTGGAGCCTCCCTATTGACCATCCTCAATAGCATGTCTTGCATTGTCAAGCACATCAACTTCAGCTATGTCATAGAGACTTGTTAGCCTATGCATGCAAGTTTGTTCCACCTCCTTCATAGGTTGATTTCTAGACTTAGCGTCAGTTGTTGGTTGAGTAGCTCCCTTTGGGAATTACGCAATTCTAGAGGGGAACTAGCCTTCCCTCTAGAAATTTCGCAAACCCAGCTGGACACCCAGCTAGGCTCCACACTTGCGCAATTATTCCTGACAATATTCCTCTAAGAAATTGCGCAATTCTAGATAGTAGTCACCTACTTCTCCCAGAAATTGTGCAATCCCTATGGGACAGCCAGCCCAACAACTAGTAGAAATTTCTCAAATCAGTTAGGAAGCCTGTTGGGTTCAGAAATTATGTAATGCAGTCAGATAGGCTTCCTTGAGAAAATTACGCACTATGACTAAGGACAACTGCTCAGCCCAAATATTGCACAATCGTGGGAGACAATTACTTGTTCCTCCTAGAAATTGCACAATCCCTCGAAGAAAACCATCTTTGCTCAGCCTAGAAACTACGCAAATCCCTCTCCCAAGCACACAAACTGATGCATGTGTCTTCAAGTCGACTCGTTCCCTTTAGGACCGAGCAAAATTGTTTTGCATGCAAGGACTGCTTTTCCCAAGGCAGCATGCAAAGGCATACCTAGATTTAGGGATCTCATTTTAGTAGTTGGAGGTTACATGTGTTAGAGTCAGTCTTGCAACTCCTCTGTCATAGATCAAAACTCTTTCTGCATCTCATTTTTAGGTGTCTCGCTCCATTCACTCAGCAGCATTCCGCTAGAGGCATGCCATAATCTGATGGAAGGGTCTTGTGAGTTCATTCCCCTCATGTCTTGTACCTGCTGGATTAGGTCTTTTCAGCAAAATTATTAAAATCCATGATAGTCAATGTTTGATATTTTAATGGAAAATACTCATCTCAGTCATTAGGTCTAGGGTTTGCAAATTGTTGTTAGCAACGTGCTTCAATGATACTTGCAGGGCAGAGGAAGGTTCAATAATTCACTCAAATGATATTTTTGAGCAAGAAAAGATGAATTTTGGAAATGTGAGAGAGGTGTTTGTCCATAATGGCCACGGAATAAAAACTCCTTCACCTTTTACACTAGTGCCATGGTTTTAGAGAAATTTAAAAAATAAAATTGCCTCGGGAGAATTGATGCACCTCTAAAGCGACCTTTGAAAAATCAAGTTTTCTCCTATCCTGGTTAGCCAAATGACTTTCTTGATGAGTAAACTGATAACTAGAGACAAGGAGCTTTCGAGTGATCTATCATGAGCTCAATTTAGAGTTGAGAAACACCTTCAAAAGTTGACTGCAACAGCGCTCTGCCTTGAGGCAGCCTCACTGGGCACATTTTGACCAGGCTTACGAGATTTTATTCTTGATAGGGAAAAGCAACTCCAAATTAAAAATTTCTAGCTTTGTTGGAAATTAGACTCAAATAAATTTCCATCAACCTATCCTGCACTCAATTTGGACATCGAGAAGGCCTCCAAACCTATCCTACAAAAAGAACTACACACAAGCTCTATGCGTCGCGCCCTGGCGCGACGATTAGGATTGGGAGCTCCATATCAAGAATGGTTTGAATTTTTGGATTCAAAATGAACAATCATGACTGCTGGTGCATGGCCAAGAAAGTTGGAGCATTTTTGGGCCATTTTGGTCATTTGACAACTTTTGGGCACAAAACATGGTTTTTCTCCCTATGCCTCGCGCCACTGGCACGACGCTTAGGGTTAGGGGCTCAAAATCACAAATGGTTTGCATTTTTCAATTTAGCACGAGAAATCATGCCTGCTGGTGCATGGAAAAGAAATTTGGGCATGATGTTAGTCCCCAGGAGGTCAAAAACACTCAAACAATGACCTCTCTGCCCTATTTTGACACATAGGAAGCAGTCTTAGGAGAATGCCGTTTTGGAGGGGTAAATGAGCACCAAGCATTCCAAAAATCACACTTGGGCACATACTGGACTCCTGAAGGTACCTCAAAACAACTTCCAAAGTGGTGCGGTGCATATAGATTTGGGCGCGGCACATATAGAGAAAAAGCCCAAAATCACTTATGCTTCGCGACATTTCGATTCACGACGTTCTCCAAGTGGGCCTGCTCATATACACTATACGTTTTTGACACCTAAGGAAAAATTTAAATTATTTCCACTAAAGGTTGGTTTTTATCCAAGTGGCAAAGGAAGGCGAGCAGTCACCCAAGCCATTTGTCAATTTTGTAATGTTGCACCTGTAACTAATGGTTGGCTTTCCACTTCCACTTTGTAATGATTTGAACAACTCCCCAACTCTTTGTTGTTCTATTTCCTCATGGAATAGTCTATTCATTGTATGCAAACCATTTGTAAGGGGTTGGTTGCTTGTAATTTCTAGGAGACTGTGGGAGAGAAACTCAGTTCTTCATTGTATATTTTGACAGAGGATTAATGAAAGGCAGTGGCTCTGTTTCATGAGATTCCTGTGGCGTGAGTGTAGAAAAAGTGTTCTCTTTATGTTTCATATGTATTTTGTTATGTTTCACGGTTCATTCATATTCATTTCAGTGAAATTTTCTAAGTAAGATAAGGTAAATTCATGTTTATGCTCTGCCTCTGGGAAAATTTCATGTTCTGTGTTCTTCTTTTGTTGCAAAAGGATTTATGTTGTTCATGCCCTTTTCACCCTCCTAAACAATCTTTCCATTTCGAATTATTTCAAATTAAATTGCTAGACTTTCCGCCTATCTTGCCTCACGAAGTAATCTGTGCCTTTGTATTAAATTCTCTGCTTATTGTTGCTCGTTGGTCCCATACATCCCAGAAACTCAGACATTTATAAAATTTGCTTCTTGTATCCATATTTATTTACTAGCCTAAAATCAATATTCGCTGTAAGTCATCTCAGACCATATCATTTTGTTTATTCACTGAGTGTGATATGGAGAGAACCCTCTCATGTTCTGGTAGGGCTAGCTACCAGACTGAGCGTGGTTTGTGGTTACCCTAAATTTTGCCTTCCTTTAGCCTAAGGCAGATTTAGGTGCTAACATAGTGGCGACTCCGTCGGGGAGAAAATGGTTTGCTTGAAGATTGTTTTGCCCCAGTACATCTATTAAGCTTAGATCTGATGGTTGATGGTGAACAACGATCAGACATAAGAAGACGGCTGAAATCATTCACTTGGAGACTCCATCTACTGAAGAATCCAACAATTAATCCTTCATGGTGACTCCACTACATAGAGATCAGTAGCTTCGAGATTTTCAAAATGGAGCGGGTTGCAAGAAGATATACTCCCATGCGTCGAGATCACATCCTTTGTTTTCCAAATAAAATTCTGAAGGTAGATTGGTCAAGGAATCTACCTACATTTAAAGATGATGGTAAGAAGGACGCTGCTTTACATCTAGTTCAATTTCACATGCATATTCGCAAGTTGAAGGTTGATTTTCCTGAAGATTGCTTAATGAAGATATTCCTGGCCACTCTAGAAAGTGAAGCCCAATCTTGGTATGAAAGTTTGCCGCCTGCTTGTATTTACTGTTTAAAGGATTTTCATGCCCTATTCATTGAAAGATATAAAGACTCTTATCTGTCATTGAATCTAGTTCATGACTGTTGCAAACATGCTTCTACTTTTATTGAAAGCCTTGAAAAATAATTTGAGGATGATAATTTTATGGATGATGAGATCATGGAAGCCCTGTATGAAAATCCCTTTCAGCAGCGTAAAGACGATGATGAAAATTTGCAGCATGATCAAGATTGTAGTATGGTGGAAGATGAAAGAATTTTGCATCTTGAAAGTCAACAGGAATTACATGAAATGGATCAGCAGTATGAGGAATATTTGTATACACCTCCACTTGAAATTAATGAAGACAATCACTATTTGAGAAAAAGGAAACAAAAGGTCTTATCTCCTTTGTCTAAAGACGAGATAGATCAACTCTTGCACGGTTATGTTCCAGCTCAAGCTAAAGCGAATTTGCAGTGCACACATGGTCAAGAAAGTGTTGGTGAAACTTCTTCCTCTTTTGAAAAGGATGATAGTCTGGTGAACAACTTTACAGATCAGCAGGTTGAAGAATTCCATATGGTTGAAAGTGATGAAAGAAAAAGTGTCGTTTCGGATCTATCCATAGAAGAAGACAGCATGCAGGGAAGTCCAGTTCTACTTTCAGAATGCGATAACGTTAATTCAACCCTTTTAGATCTAGATTCGGACTGTGGTGACCAAGAAAGCCCTGTACTAAGTCCCATGAAAGAGAATCTTGCTGTTAAAATCACCTGGAATGAAGAAAACTAAGTTTTGAATCCAAATGTTCTCATGTCATCAGAACAAAGGCTTCATAAAGAGGTAGTCTAGTTAGCTCATGAACGACAAGATGAGAATTCTATTCAAGTGAAAAAGATGCGGGTGAATTTATGGTAGATGATATAAATGATTGTGTTGGGTTTCAAGAATCATTTGAAGTTTCTTTTCTCATGATTGATGGATGCAAAGACAATCTGGCTGTCATATTATATGAAGATGACCTACAACATATTCAAACTTCAGCAGACTAGACCATTTAGGATCCCCTTTCAGACTCTTCCTCATATGTCTCATGTTCTGAAATGTTCTTTGAAGAGGAAATCTGCTCATCTATTTGCTCAAAATTTTTCGAGGACCAGGACCATACTTTTTCTGAAGTACATTATGAAGGAAGATCAAAATCAAAGGAAAAAGACATCTTGTTTCCTCAGCAGGAGGTAAATCTTCATGTTTTTCAAGATCCTCTGGCAAATCTGTTGCAGTTAGTAGTGAAGGTGATTATTGCAATATTCAGTGATGAAGGAGATTATGGTCAATTATGTTTTTGGATGCCCAGTTACTACTATATGTTGTTGACCAAAGGATCAGATCAGGAGAATCAATCAAGGAGGCATCTACTTGATTGGTTACATTGGAAGACACATTACACATGATTGTACATATTGCATTAGTACGCAGGTGGCTGCCATCATGATTTGAAACCTTCAAATGTTGATGGACAGCTGCCATTGAATAAGTTTTGTCAGTTCTTGTCTTAGTTAAGTCAGTCATGAGTCATTTCCTTTTGCATTGAGTCAATTTTTCAGTCATGTTGGTTCCATAATTAAGTTGGTCTAAGTCAGGTTTCAGTCAATAAATGAGTCAGTGTCTTGTGTGATTTCTCGAAATAATGACTCCATAGCCCAATGGATGAAGGCACTGTCTACTCACCCAAAGATTTGCAGTTCTTGGCACCTCCAAGGAGCTGGAGCTACCATCCCCCATTAGAGCCAATGTTAGAGTTGGTCTTGCCAGTCCTTCATCAGAGATCAAAACTCTTTCTGCATCTCATTTTTAGGTGTCTCTCTCGATTCACTCAGCTGCATTCCGTTAGAGCCATGCCATAATCTGACGGAAGGGTCTTGTCAGTTCATTTCCCTCATGTCTTGTACTTGTTGGCTTAGGTCTTTTCAGCAAAATTATTAAAATCCATGACAGTCAATGTTTAATCTTTTAATGGACAAGACTCATCTCAGTCATTAGGTCTAGGGTTTGCAAATTCTTGTTCTCAAAGTGCTTCAATGATACTTGCAGGGTAGAGGAAGGTTTAATAATTCACTCAAATGATGTTTCGGAGCAAGAAAAGATGAAATTTTGAAAACCGAGAGAGGTTTTTGTCCACAATAGACCAAGGTAAAAACAAATCCTTCACGTTTTACACGAGTATCATGGTTTTAGGGAAATGTCAAAAATACAATTGCCTTAAGAGAATTGATGCACCTCTAAAGTGACCTTGGGAAAATCAAGTTTTCTCCTAGCTTGGTTAGCCCAATGATTTGCCTGATGAGTAAACTGATAACTAGACACAACAATATTTCCAATGAGCTATCATGAGCTCAATTTGGAGTTGAGGAACACCTTCCAAAGTTGACTGCAACAGAACTCTTCCTTGAGGAAGCCTCACTGGGCACATTTTGACCAGTCTTGGGAGATTTGATTTTTGATAGGGAAAATTAACTCCAAATTAAAACATTATTCTTGGGTTAGAATTTAGACTCAAATCCCTTTCCAACGAGCTATCCTTCAGCCAATTTGGACACCGGGAAGGCCTCCAAACCTCTCCTGCACAAAGCCCTACGCACAGGCTGTATGTGCTGTGCCCTGGCGCAACGCTTAGGGTTGGGAGCTCCAAATCAAGAATGGTTTGCATTTTTTGATTTAGCATGCAAAATCATGATTTTTGGTGCATGGCCAAGAAATTTGGAGCATTTTTGGGCCAGTTTTGGTCATTTGACAACTTTTGGGCACAAAACAGGGTTTTTCTCCCTGTGTGTCATGCCACTGGCACGAAAATTAGGATTGGGGGCTCCAAATCACAAATGGCTTGCATTTTTGTATTCGACATAAAAATCATGCTTGTTGGTGCATGGACAAGAAATTTGGGCACGATTTGAGTCCCTAGGAGGTCAAAAACACTCAAAAAATGACCTCTCTGCCCCTACTTTGACACATAGGAAACAGTCTTCGGAGAATGAATTTTTGGAGGGGAAAATGAGCACCAAAATCAGAAATTCCACTTGGGTTGGAATTTAAACAGGCCAGTATTTCCAAAAAGCACACTTAGACACAATTAGGACTCTTGTAAGTACCTCAAAATAGACTCCAAAGTGGCGCGACGCATATAGAGAAAAAGGCCAAAATCACTTCCACTTCGCGACATTTCGATTCGCGACGTTCTCCAAGTGGGCCCACTCATTTACGCTACACTTTTTTAGAACCTAAGGCAAAATTTAAATTATTTCCACTAAAGGTTGGCTTCTATCCAAGTGGCAAAGGAAGGCGAGAAGTCACCCAAGCCATTTGTCATTTTTGTAACGCTGCACCTGTAACTAATGGTTGGCTTTCCACTTCCACTTTGCAATGATTCGAAAAACTCCCCAACTCTTGGTCGTTCTATTTCCTCATGGCATAGACTATTTATTGTATGCAAACCATTTGCAAAGAGTTGGTTGCTTGTAATTTCTAGGAGACTGTGGGAGAGAAACTCAGTTCTTCATTGTATATTTTGACAGAGGATTAATGAAAGGCAGTGGCTTTGTTTCATGAGATTCTTGTGGCATGAGTGTAGCAAATGTGTTCTCTTTATGTTTCATATGTATTTCATTATGTTTCACAGTTCATTCATATTCATTTCAGTGAAATTATCTAAGTAAGATAAGGTAGAATTCATGTTTATTACTCTGCCTATGGGAAAATTTCATGTTCTATGTTCTTCTTCTGTTGAAAAGGATTCATGTTGTTCATGCCCTTTTCACCCTCCTAAACAATATTTCCATTTCGCATTATTTCAAATTAAATTGCTAGACTTTCCGCCTATCTTGCATCACGAAGTAATCTGTGCCTTCATATTAAATTCTTCGCTCATTGTTGTTCGTTGGTCCCATACATCCCAGAAACTCAGTCATTTATAAAATTTGCTTCTTGTATCCATATTTATTTACTAGCCTAAAATCAATATTCACTTTAAGTCATCTCAAACCATATCATTTTGTTTATTCACTAAGTGTGATATGAAGAGAGCCCTCTCCTCTTCTTGTAGGGCTAGCTACCAGATTGAGCGTGATTGGTGGTTACCTTGAATTTTGCCTTCCTTCAGCCTCAGGCAGATATAGGTGCTAACAACATGCATGGATCACTTTAGAAACCTCTTGCCAAGTGTCACTTTTCCTATATCTGTGGCATGCACGTCATTAACTCGATTTTATCAAAACTCATTTTATGGATGCTGCAGAGCTCATTCCTCACATCGATCTTGCAGCTCTCACATCCCACTTCGCATCTAGGCATCATCAACACATTAAGCTCAACTATTTCAGTGTAAGCCTGCATTGCATGTCTTTTGCTAAATTGTTGTAGTTTTTTGTGTTTCTCTTTGTGTGATTTATTTTTGCTTGATTTCAATGAGAATTTCCTGGCATTTCAATGTATGTTATCTTATAGAAGAATTGTTTCAATCTTCATTTGCATCTCATTATTATCGGATGCATGACACTGTTTTGCACTGACAATTGCCATTGTGGTGACTCGCTTCACACACATGCATGATTTCCCATTTTTAAGTCCTTCACTTACTATTTGCATGCATACTCATTCACTTTTGTTTTCACTTATCACATCATGCATTCAAACTTCTCATGTTTTCAGTCACCCGTTGGCCGGTTTAGGCAGCTTTGGCCTGGACTATGCCTTGCCCAACTAGCACTGCGCATCTCCAGAAGCAAAGGCTCTGCCTTCCCTCCAGAAAAATTGTGCAATTTTGGCCCAATACTAACCTCTAGGCTTGCATTGCACAATTCTTAGAGGTAGTGTCCTGCTGGCCCCAGAAATTGTGCAATGCAGTTTGCAGTTTGCATGTCATTACTGACTAAAATTATGCATTACACAATTTTATTCCTCAGCAGGCTAGGCTGGACTATCCATTGCGTAGTTCCAGGAGTTAGTGAGCCTCTCGGTAGCATGAACTGTGTCATCTGTAGTCTTGGCAGTCAGTCTCCCAACCTCCCGGTGAAAATTATTCAATCATCACAGACAGTCACACAAGTATGTTGCATGTCAGTCCTCCAGTTTGTTTTGGTTTTCAATTGACAGATTGCTTGCAATGAGTGTTTCTATGTCTCCATGCATAACGGGTATTCATTTGTCTCTCAGTAGCACAAGAATAATGGCCTTCAGGGGAGCAGAGTCAAAGGACATCATTGAGAGTGCAATTGGGGTTGTAGCTAAGTAAGCATCTATGAGGTTGCTTATCTATGAAGGCATCCCGTTTTTCATAGACAAGGACATGAAGGTGAAATGGCAGCAACATCATAGCGAGCAACACCATTAGCAACAAGAGAAGCCAGCACACCTGCATGCGGCAAATGCAAGAGGAAGGTTTTCTACAACATAGAGGCAGAGAAAAGCTGCAAGTTCAAACCAGATCCACAGATGACGAAAGAAGCTTCGGAGATTGAAGCTATGAGGTGACAACGAAACACGAAGATCGTGTGAAGGCAGAGAGAGAAACAGAGAAGGATTTTCATGTGCTACAGTGGAAACTCAAGGAAGAACAGGAGTTTCATAGATGATAGAATGAGTTGCACCAGGAACAGCTACAATAGGGGGCGCAACATGCGTAGTCAAATGAAACTATGCCTATACAAGTTATAGATCCATCCCAGCAGCAGACAAGGTAAGCAGTGTTGTTCATCACATACAAAGGAATTCTATAGCATGCATTTCATTGTACGCACGCATGCGATCCCACCCATTTGGCACACTCATCAAGGCAAAGACAAGAAGCAAGTCTAACTGGAGCTGAACATGTACTCTGACAAGTTGATGTGCATGGTCACCAACACACACTTGGATATTAGCATAGACACTATGCATCAGTGTGTTTCTAATCCAACTACAATCAAGACAACGATGCACATGTTATCAGATGAGTTGGATAGAGGAGCCATATTAGTGTGCTTGGATGCAACGGAGGCAAGAGTTCGCTTTCAGCAAGATGTCACCATTAAGCGCACAGACACCATCACGAACAACCAAGCTTGGCATCAGTTCACCACCGTTGATCATCGCAAGGATGTCAAAGAGTCAGTCTTACCACAACTGTCTAAGTGTTAGTGATGTCTTGCATGACTTGCTCAAGCTTATTTTTTGTCACATGGGTACATGTGAAAATTATATGTAACATCTTGTCAAGTGGAAACTCAAGTGTCGATAGTTGAATGGAACACTCATAGAGTAGTTGAAGAGTCATGAGGGTAGACGAACAATCACAAAGGGGAATGTCAAGGGTCACCCCACCCTTTGCTATATTTGGTACCTCATAACTCATTGTAGAGGATTTTGGTCAGCTAAGCTTCTGATAGGAGTATCTTAGAGAAAGCTTGGAGAGTATTGTAACTAGCCTTGACTTCTCCACTGTGCAGAGCTAGTATATCTCTTTGGAGGAGCAAGTGGCAGTGACTGTAATGTTCCGCTATCAGAACTAGTGGTTGGTCATGGTTGTATTGCATGATTGGAACTTTCACTTCTTAATATAGCAAAGCCAACAAGTTTCATGCATATGTCATATTGTATTTCAGCTATCTTGTTTACTCTAAATGATATATGTATATGTTTTCTTACACATACATGCATAGCTATGTTCTATATATGTATGTATGAATCTTACCGAAATGTGTTGTTGGTTTAACCATCACTTTGGATTTCGAGCTCACTTGCTTTCCAGTTTGTGATGCATCTTTGCTTGTGTTTTCCCTTCTTAACTCTGTGCTTTCACAGGTTTCCAAGGGGTGCACTCATCTCACCCCCCGTGTGTGAGAACCAATCATGCACCTTCCTTGACTTACTGTATATGTCACACCCTTGATACCAACAAGGACATCTTACTTGCCTCTACACACCATTGCGGTCAAGGCAATACCGTACGACCCATTGTTGGGACTCTTACACCAAACGTTCTGAGGTCTAGTTGGGACTTCTTACCAAGGAGATCCCCTGACATGTTGGTGGTCCAACACTGTCAACATGGTGCAAAGATTACATGAATCAGAGTCTGTATGCAAAATTTATGCCTCCTAGAAGGCGACCTACTTTGTTGACCACCATGGTACAAGAGGATGCCACATTAACCCATCATTATCCCACATAGTGGCTAGCCATGTGTTGACTTTCAAGAATATTCTAGAAAGTTGGAAAACCTAACTTTGATTGAGGGATGACGAAGTGAAAAACATACCCCTAGATGGCTATTAGACAATGTTAAATACTAAACCACTAGGAGGAGACTAGGTTTCATTTTATGTCATTGTATTTGTTACATAGTTAAAAAGAGCATCTAGGAGTGGGAAGTTAGAGAATGAAACAAAGGGGGATGGAATTTTATAGCAACCTTATAGGCCATAGGTCTTAGGTAACTCCACAAAGAGTGTACCTTTCTTTGTATTTGCATATTTCCATACTAGAGAAAACAACGCAAAGTGGCCTCACATTCTATTGGGTGTTATCTTGTACAAGTTTCCCAGGGTAAATATTGTGTTTATTTGTGGATGGTGTGTGAGTATTTTTCTATTCTCTATTTTTTTCATTTCACCTATTTCATATATTTAAGCATAAAAAAATTAATTAATTAATTTTAGATCTAAAAGAAATTAACCCTCACGATAAATATTTTTATATTTTATAATATTTGTTGTGACAAATTTGTTCCGATGGGAGCCACAATATCTTATGCATTAGGGAGCATATAAATTTTGTGGTTCCACTCCCTTTTTCTCCCAAATATTGTTCACATACCTTCACAAGGGTGTTGAGCTCTCTTTGGCCTTTTGTTTATCATCACCATCATTTTCATTATCATCATCTCTTTTCACTTGTTCCTTGTGTGCATTGTACATGATTCTTACTTATAGTTCTTCCTCATCATTATTGGAATTTTAATGTCCCAAAACAACCACCATAACAAAAAATGGAACCAAAAGGATATATGAAATTGGCATACCCATCATGTTTTTTGAATGGTGAGAATAAATTTCTATTTTCAATCTAATTATGGACAAGGAGAAATAGGAAAGAGTAGGATAATATAACATTCAAACGTTCAACAAAGTGAATATACTAGTTTACAACACCAAGAAAAATACAATTAAAAACAAACAAGAGAGGGATTTAGATCATACCTCTTCAACTCTCCAATGGTGGTTGAATAGCTTTGAATTCCCTTCCAAGATCTCTTAAATGGTAGCCTTCAACTCCCCTTCCATGCTCTAATGAATCTACTCCTCAACAACTAACAAAGACCCACTCAAAACCATAACAAAGAAGAATGAAATGAGAAATAGAATGAGTGTAAATTATAGGCATACTTAATCCAAGATTTTGGAACCTTTTCTTGGCTTCCACAAGCAAGAAAGGAGGCCTAATTTTCCCACTTAAATGTGTTGAGAAGCATTTTTAACCTCCCAATAGTGTTGCGAGAGCCCTCAAGGAGAAACTCTCCTTGATTTCTCCCTAAAACAAATAGGAAATTCTTTTTATTGGGAATGAACATGCTCCCTATGGGAGCACACCCAACAACCATGGATGGCATAAGCCTCCCCATTTATGCAATGGTTCATGTGTCGATTATGTTATTCTTGTGTATTACTTTACTTAGTTCTAGATGTATGAGTGTGATTTCCCCATTTTCAATGTCTTGTACATGAGTGAGGTGATTCCCTTATTATCCCCTCTATATAGGATCATTATTTTCCTATGCTAGGATTTTTTGGGCTCTTCACTTAGGCATTCTCTTTCTAGTTTGATCAACCTGAACATTTGTTGTTAAAGGTGATCCTTTGGACAATTGGAGATGTCTTTTGGAGGTCCCCAATAGTGTTGGATTCCTTTCATAGTGTACACAAAATATTACTTGATCAAATTTGGTAGCCCTCTCTTCCTCCCTGATCATTGCCGCTAATGCATGGATCATTAGCACGAGCCCTGTAAACCTCATTTGTTTAGCATATATATTTTCATATTTAGCCATAATTGTGGTAGATTTTCTCAATATGGATTGTGTTGGAGTTGCTAACTCCAAAACAATTCATATCTAGAAGGTTTACCACCCCCATTTTTGGTATAAAAAAAATCATGGATTCTTTGTAAAAATATGTTTATTTATTCAAGGATGCAAAGAAGTGTTTATGAATGGAGGATCTTCCCAAATGGTTATCCTATTATTTCCTTAACGCCCCTATATCCTTCACTTTCCTATAAATACCCTTGATTTCATCATCCTATAAGTCTCTCTTCAAATTGTCGAAAGCACTAAAACCTAGTCAAATTTACAACCCAAAAATATGCAATCTCATTTTTATGCTATTGGGTTGTTTTGGTCAATTGTATGCTCCAAATCACGACCAAAAAGAGGCTTCCCCTCATAGGTATACATTCTACATTTGCTTGCCTTCCAAGTATTGTTGGGTTAGTTGTCTCTAATCTGGGATTTTCTTTTATTTTATGCCAATTGTTTCCTTGGGTCATCTTCAACCACACATCAAAGGACGTTACCAGAAAAACAACCACAAAGATGCCTAATAACTAAGAACAACCTTCATCTTTTGTACCTTATAATATTTTTTATTTTATTTGTATGGTTGATTTAGTAAAGTAGACATTGCATTTGGCTTGTAGATGGTTTCCAAGTGTTTTTGTAGGGAATCTCTAACACTTTGAAGTATTATGGGAGGTTTAATGCTTCTTAACTCTTCATACAAGTACGTCACATCTTCTCACTCTAGGGTTTCTTTTCATTTTATTTTGATAGCTAGAACACATAGTTTAATGAGCTGGCAAACCAGATTTACTCTCTAGCACTAATTTTCCTTTCTAGTTGTTGAAAGGCATCTAAAAAACTCACTAAAAGCACCGTAAAATCAACCCACACCTACATGATAACGAAAATCATATTTAAAACTTAGTGGCCCGCTTTTCCCTCTTTCCTATTCCTCTCATAGATTCTCCATTGTCCACAGTAATATAATGGTGACTCACTCCTTCCCACTTTTGGTGGTAGTTTGTTCTTGAATTACGAGTAACCTAATATTGAAGCATCATATTTGGAAGAAACCCATTACTCGTCAAAAACCTATTTATAATATCTAATCACCTAATCGCTAGGAGACCCCTTTCATTTGTTGTGAACCATGCTTAGTTATTTATTAAAATGTTGACATTACTTGAGAACATAAGTCATGTCACATAAACAATACCAATGAAAAACTAAAAAAATAATTAGAAAATAGAAAAGCATTACTATAAATTTGTAACCTTAAACCTAAATGCTAAAATACTTTTATAAAACCATGATGACATTCTTGTCATCATAAAATTTGTGAAAGAATAAAAGAGTTTTACATTGAATTTTGAGAGCATTTGCAAATTTATGAGTGTAACCATTTTAATGGTTTGTTCTAATTTTTTCAATTTCAAATTTCTATTTTCTCATCATCTTTTTATTTTCTCTTATATTATGCTCTAGTTATTCTTTATCGATATTATATATTTTCGTGCTTTAATCTTTTTTTACTCTTTTAAAACTATTCCACTTTAAATAGTTTTTTTAAAACTTAGTTTTTATTTTTAATTTAATAAATAATTTTATTTTAATATTAAAAAATGCTCCATCTTCTAAGTTCTTCTCATAAACTTTCTTCAAGTGAGTGACGCTCTTCTTTCATTGTAGAAAGGCCCACGTAAATGTTGCCATTAAACAGTAAAAATAATATAATGAAGAAAATAAAAATAGAAATAATTTCATTCTCCCACGGAAGTACTTTCCATTTTTTATTTTTCCATATATATTAAAACAAAAACCAAAATTATTACTTATACTAATCCTGAAAGTTTTTCAATCCTCGTACGATATGCATTTTGCCTTCTCATTTTCGGTGACTTAAGTTTGTGCTGTTGTGGTAATATCATTTTGCGTTCTCACTCTAACCACTGCGTTACAGTTGTACTCCTATGCATTACAACTGAATGTTTAAATACCGCTGTTTGATGTCTTTTCCAGCCCTATCCATACTTCTGACGAATCAACAAGCTTACAGTTTTCTTTTGGCTCTACAGTTTTCTTCAAATATTTTAAGTTTTGCCTAAATCTCTCGTTGGTTGAGCTGCTATGTCAAGATCTAGAGGATGATAAAAAGGTCAGAAGCTGGTGAGATTCTACTACCACCAGGTCATCTAGGGACGGGCATCCCAAAATCCAGCGGATAGCAGTGGGGTAAACCAATAAGTCTAGCAATTGATCTAGGTGCTATTGAATTATGAGATATTTTCAAAATTTGCAAATAAATTAAGTTCACTGCCATTGAATTGTGAGATATTTTTAAAATCTGTCATGAAAATAATTCAGCATCTCGAGACAGGTTCTATTTGACGATGAGTAGTAGTGTAATGTTCTGTATTTATACTGTTTCAGCCTCCTCTATCACCCACAACCAAAATTTATGCTTTTGATGGTTTCCAGTATTATATTTATGTATATGGGATTTCATACAAAAATAAGCAGCAGGATATGATGAATGAGGAATTACGAGGATGGGACAACAAAATTGTTGGGGAATTACGAGGATGGGACAACAAAATTGTTCTAAATAACTGGGACGAATATAATCCTATTGTATATGTGCTTAGGGATGTGCTGCTGGTATGTTGGGATGAATCAATCCAATACTACTGATTATTTTAAAGGTAGAAGGGCCAGATTGTGGTATGTTTATGAATTTTTTTCAGGGATGTGGTGTAATGGTTAGGTGGGGAAGTTTGGTACTTATAGATTTTATGGTCTAATTCTTAACGGGACTATGTATACTTGAAAACTGCTCCAGCGTAATTTCTTCAGTTGAAAGAAATGCTAGTAATCTTCATATCAAATTGTATCCGAATTTCCCGTTTCAACGTGTTTGTACAGATTCGAGATTATGAACTCTCTAATCTATTCTTGAGGTTTTATCTATGATCTTCCTGTGTAAGTTTTCCAGTGTAATGCTCAGGTATTTTTCTTCAGATCCCCTCATTTTAGTCTCGTCGATGAGCCGACATCATTTGAGGTCAACAGTGTTCTATTTCTAACTGACCGAGCATTATATTGCTAGATTTTGTTGTTCTGCTGATCGTGTGATTTTGTCAAATAGTTGGCAGTAGGGCAACCAAAAGTTACACCTTTAATTTGTGTGACAAGTGCCTTGATTATGGTAAATCTGACGAGTGCCTTCATTATGGCAAATATGAGACCCTCATGCACCTTTTTTGGGAATGCTCCTTCTCCCGATAGTGTTAAAAACAAGTTCAGCACAAAATTATCCCCTCTGCTTCAAGGAAATATTCACTGGGAGGAAGTCCTGCTCGGAGATTGTAAGTCCTTCTTAAGTCACTACACTGGCCCTTTCGTATTGCATTTGCATATGGTACTTTATTCTCTCGAGATTGCACCCTAAGAAAGTTAGTTGTAAGTTCTGTCCATTCTTTTTCAGAAATTGGCCTCTGATGATGTGTCGAAGCCAAAGCCAAGTGATTTTCCTCATCCATGATGCTAAGAATGCATGTTTAATTGCATATTCAACCCCTCTTGCAGTATCGATTTCATTAACATAGATGATTTTTTACTTTGTAATTTTATGATTTCCTATACAATATTTGATGTTTCTTCCCGAAAAAAAATCCCTTTTGGTAAGTATGAACATTTTTCTTCCTCACAGAATATAAGGTTACATTGTTTGCACTTGGATAGCCTGTAGATTTGCATTGCTAATGTTGTTAATTTATGTAGGTAATATTCAAGTTCTATCAAAGTTTTGTTATTTAACCAGAGTTGAAGCTTGCACCTTCTTCCTACTAAAAGGGTTGTCGAAACAGATTGACTGAATCTAGTTGGAACTCAACATATTTAGCGTGCATTGAGTTGAAAGCCTTGGTGAATATGAACAAGACAATAAATCACCTGGGGCAATATATGTCAACCCATGGATTTATGCAAGTACAAAACACCTAAGGGTTAGCAAGAAAATAAATCACTACAATTAATTTTTTCTGTTTGGATTTAGGCAAGTACAAAAGACTCCAGAGTTCACATATACTGCAATGCAACACTACATTAATGGGGCTATAGCTCCCGAAATATTAGTTGCCATAACTCACCAGGGACCCATTGAATGAACCTAATTATTATTCTCCAATAAAAATATCAATGTTTATCATCAATATTATAAAATGAACCTAAATTATGCTCCAATTAAAATATGAACAATTGATCCTGAATTATTATAATGAATGAACCTAAACATCATGCTCCGAGAGCGTTTGGTTTCCACCCGAGCAACACTACACACCCAAAATCATGGTGAGGTACACCATGACTAAATAAAATAATATGAATAACCTTCTTAGGAGTGATGTGAGATAAATTTTCTTTAGCTTTATGATGGAAGATGTTGAATTTCACTTAATGGTAGGTTTAGAAATCTTTTGCTACTCTTCATCCAATCTCCAAATATTTTGAAATCTGCAATGCAGTAAACACAACCAATAAAAAAGATAAACATGTAGCTCAAGTAAAAAAATCATTTTCTGAGTAAAAGATAGCAAAGGAGAAATATACTTGAATATGTATAATGAGAGGCCAGGGGTAAATTCTCGCTGTTCTCCATTCTCGCTCTTCTCCAGGGAAGTAAATTTCGCTAACTCCATAGCCTAAGAAAGCATTTATTTAATATGAAATGTATGTGAAATACAAACCAAGTTTTCAATATGAAAGAATATAAATGTCAACTTACAGCTGTTATTTTATTCATAGTTGCTTGCCATGTATGGAAGATAAAATCCAAATGTGAAGCTCGATATAGCAGAGATAAAAATTCATACGGCAGAAAACTCTGAAACGCTAGGTGTGCACAAGAGCAAGCTGTATGAACATGGCATGATAGCAGCATGACTAAGGTACCTATTGGCCATGGTGATGCTTATTGGTTATTCAAGTTCATATAAACGAAAAGGAAAACACAGCACAAGTATTTGACACTTTTGTACGCTTTGTCATCTGCCCTTGGGCACACATTAAGGACATGCCATCCTTAACGGCTTAAGTTCGAGCGGAATCAAGTTTAACAAAGTCCAACACCCTCTTCTCACGAAGTTTGTCGACTAGAAGATGACGTAGAAACTGTGCATGGCTTATTGTTTTATATAACGGAGGATGTTGTGACTGGTCGACGAGTTCTTGTGCAGGACCAATTTCCGCAGAATATGATGGACTGTAAAAGGCAGCAATGGATAGTCGTTCCTTCTCTCTGTTTGTTATTACCCTGTGCATGACACTTCTGTATTTTCCATTGCTCATGATCTGCATATTCATTCCCATTAAAAGATATATAGTATTAAAACAAAACATTCATATGATAAATTTTGAGGAATGCATAGAAATCATATACAATAAAAAAATAACGATAGTTACCTCCACTAAGTCTCCAATGTTGACAATAAATGCATTGGGTATTGGCTTTACAGAAATCCATGAGTCTTCCTTCCTGATGTTTAAACCTTCTGTATTATAATCTTGCACTAGCAAGGTGATACCTCCAGAATCGGAATGGGGATGGAGACCAAGAACAAGTTCAGGCTGTGGACAGGGCGGGTAATAGTTCAGCCGCAAAGACAGTTTAGCGTCTTCGCCAAACTTGTCATTAAAGTAGTCGGGCTTTAGATTCAAGTTTTGGGCTATTAATGTGAGTAGTCTAGTGGCAACTTTCCTGATCTCCAATGAGTAGGCATCCGTCATTTCCCTGCTTGAACAAACGGAATATGTAAATTTGTTAGCCAGCATCATTGGAATTTAATCCTCTCATCATGGTCTGAGAATATAAATGCGTGGATCATCTTTATAAACAAATTTTCTCTGCTCGGCAAGATCATTGTAACAACGAGATTTTCAATTCCTATTTCAAAGTTTTCAAGGAGTTTACCATTTCCAAGAAGTTGAGATATTAATATTATTGTTAGTTAGTTGTTGGTTAAGTGTTATCACATTTAATTCTATTGTCTATTAGGTGCTATAACCAGTTTAGTCTTACTTCGGCTTTACTCCATGGGTGTCTAATTTTACTTCAGTTATTTATTATTGATATTTACATTGTAATTTATTTAGTTATTCTCTCCTGTACTTCTTAGTTTTCATTTTTTTTTTAGTTTTCATTCTTCTTTCATTTTATCCCAGCTTAAACTGAGTAAAACTCTTTGACAGAGCAGCAGAGATTTGGATAAGACTAGTTGAGAGCAGCATTTTATGCACATGTACATTCACAAGAAATGAACAGAGATTCGCTACAGAGATTGTAACAAAGTGAAACAACTGTGAGACAAAAATTGCTGCGAAATTTCGTTGGAAAAAAACCTAAAGTTTTTTGCACGCTGTCCAAAAGTCAAACCAGTGCGTTAGTGTTGGTGTACATGCACTTAGATTAGCTCCAGTTAACTTATTGCTTGCATGTGGCCCATGTACACAAGATAAAGCACACTTAGCTTTAGATTTAGTGATTGCATGTACAAGCTTTAGTTATTGCATGCACAACTAAGCTTAACTTAGTTGCTTTTATGTATATATTCTAAACCAATATTGTAGAATAAATGGATTTCATTCTTTT